>VXBU01015749.1:26796-45261 GCA_013400315.1 Bombycilla garrulus | reverse complement strand
AGGAACTGACAGCCCTGGGTCAGGAGAAAAGATCCCCAGTGCCACCTAAACTCAGAGCTCTGGGTGGACAGAAATGTCTCAGGGGAACTGGGAGCTGCAGTCCCTTCCGTGGCTCCTTCCAGCCCCTTCCTGACAAAATGTCACCTCCAGGCCTAAAAGAGCATTTTTTAGTTCCAGTTTCCTGGAGAATCTCCCAGAATTTTTTGGTTTGAAGCAACGATAAGAAGCACAAAACACAGAACATAAATAATTGAATGTTCACTGCGAAGAGCAAAGGAACAACAGCAGTAATGGAGCAAAACTGGGAAAAATCAACATTTTTGGTACACATTGAACATTATCTGGGAAATCAGGGAGTCAGAGAATGGCTTGGGTGGGA
The DNA here is from genome assembly GCA_013400315.1 of Bombycilla garrulus. Taxonomy (NCBI): domain Eukaryota; kingdom Metazoa; phylum Chordata; class Aves; order Passeriformes; family Bombycillidae; genus Bombycilla; species Bombycilla garrulus. The sequence continues at coordinate 44,882 of VXBU01015749.1, read as the reverse complement.
AGAGACCCCAAAGCCCTTGCAGTGCCACCCCTGCCATGGCAGGGACACCTCCCCCTGTCCCAGGGACACCTCCCCCTGTCTTGGGGACACCTCCCCCTGTCCCAGGCTGTCCCAGGCCCAGTGTCCAGCCTGGCCTGGGGCACTGCCAGGGATCCAGGGATTCTCTGACAATTCCAGCCCAACCAGCAATTCCCAATTCCCATCCACCCCTGCCCTCATGTCATTCCCTTGTCCTGGCACTCCAGTTCTGGATGAACAATCCCCCTCTGGCTTCTTTCGAGATCCCTTCACACCCTGAAGGTGCTGTGAGGTCCTCACACAACCCTCCCTTCTCCAGGCTGAAATTCCTTGGGTTTTTGCCTCACCCTGGATCAGGCCAGGAGCTCTGGTCATGTCATTCCCCTGTCCAGCCTCTGGCCAGAGCCCCAAACCCCAAATCCCTGACGAGGCCGTTGGGTGCCGCTCCAGCTCCAGAGGAACACCCCTGCTCCGTGTGCTCCCTGCAGAGCAATCCAGGAGCCGCCCCCAGTGCCCCCAGTACTCACGATTCCAGTGCTGTGAGAAGTGGATCTGGCTCTGGGACATCCTGGAGCTGAGTGCTCTGGTCTCTGCTCAGCCTGATGATGTCACACAGGGTCTGGGAAGCGTTGGATTGCCTCTGGAAACGGGGACAGGAGTGTCAGCGCTGGGGCCAAGCTGCTCTGGCTGGGATCAATCCCATTCCTGCTCCCCCTGCAGCTCCTCAGGGCTGGACACTCCTGGAGCAGCAGCACCACAGGCTGTGCACTCCAAGGAGCTGGACCAAACGTGACCATCAAGAGAGTCCAGGAGTTCAGGGATGAGGATTCCGTTTTCTCTCCTCAGTCCTGCTAACCTTCCATCCTGCCTCCCACTGCTCAGCTTTCCTGCTGGAGAGAACCCTTCACCAATTAATTCCTGGGAATTACAAGGCTTTCCGGGGTGGTTGAGGAATTCATCCTCTGCTTCTGGCCATCAGTCAAAGCCTCTCTGGAGCTGCTGCACCTCAGCATCTGCTCCAACACAAACCCACGGGGATGTTCCCAGTTTTCCTCGCACAGAGGGGAGTTTGCCTGGGATGAGTTGAGGAAAATGGGCTCAGAGAATTGAATTTTCTGGACTTTACAACTGAATTCCTACATGAGGCTAAAAAGATTTGAAAATGGCATAAAGTGGCTGACTTTAAAGGATCTTCCAGGAACAGCAGGTTCCTCCCCAATCCCCAGGGAATTCCCCACAGTCTGTAGGTTTGAGATGAACCGGGGCAGCAGAACCAAGAAATTGGGAGTAAAATAAGTCAAAACCAGATGAAACCACTCTAAACCCCCAGATATGGTGCTGAGCAGAGGATGGGACATCCCAAGGTCATCCTGTGGCTCCTCCACAGGTCACCAGAACAAGGAAAACTCAAATCTCCAGGACCTTGCAGGACTCAGCAGCCCAAATCCCCAGCCCTGGTGCCACTCACATCCTCGTCCTGGCTCGAATGGATCAGCTCCACGAGTCTCTGGATAATCCTGGCCTCATTCAGCCACTGCAGGGGAAAGAGCAGGAGAGAAAATCCTCATTGGATGTCCAGGAACTCAGAACAAGAGGAGCTCTGGGAAGCTCTGCAGGAAGGGGAGACCCTTCCCTCCCTCTCCTAAAGCCATCCCTGAGGCAGGGAGAGGATTCAGATTTGCATCAGCATGGACGGGGATGGATTTGGATTTGCATCCTGCCATGGAACCAACATGCAGACCCCTCTGGAAAACACAGAATGCTCCAGGGACAGGCAGCCTCATCTGAGCAGCATGGCAGAACCTCCACCACGTTCTCCCAGCAGCTCCTGCTCCTCCTGCTGCTCTCACTCAGCAACTCCTGCTCCTGCCAGATGTTGGAACAGCTGTCACTGTACCTTCACCTTGCTCCACAATTCCTGCTCTCCATGAAAACCATTCCCCATCTCCCTTTCTGGGCCAGGCAGACCAGGAATGTCCTCTCCAAAGGTTCCAGCCCCACCTGCAGGCTCAGCCCCTCATCTCCACCCATTTCCACTCACATCCCACTCCTGTTCCCAGAAACCCGGATGTGTGACATCCCCCAAACTCATCCCAACAGTGCCCAAACTCAGCTGCCTGGGAAATGAGCAAACTTCCATTACAAGGAAAAACATTTCCAGGGATGGCTCTGGAGCTCCTCTGCTCCTGAACCAGGCTGGGAGAGCTGGGACTGTTCCTCTGGAGAGGAGAAGGATCTAGAGAGAGCTCAGAGCAATTCCAGGGCCTGAAGGGGCTCCAGGAGAGCTGACAGGGACTGGGGACAAGGGACAGCACACAGGGAATGGCTCCCAGTGCCACAGGGCAGGCGTGGATCTTGGGATTTGGGAATTGGGAATTGCTGGCTGGGCTGGAATTGCCAGAGCAGCTGTGGCTGCCCCTGGATCCCTGGGACAGCCTGGGACACGGGGAGGGGTCCCTGCCATGGCAGGGGTGGCACTGGGGGGACTTTGAGATTCTCTCTAACCCAAGCCATTCCAGGATTCCTTGATTCTATGATTCCCTGAACACGGTAAAGAATTACACTAATTACTGTCCCAATCAATGTCTGAATTTCTGAACACTGGGAAGAACACAGATTCCCTTTCTCCAAGCTCTCCAGCTGGACTAAAGAGAGGTTATTCCATGGAAAAATGACTGGAACTCCTTTGCTGCCAGGATTGACCCAGGCTGCTGCTCTGGAGCCACAACTGGGCTGAGGGACTCCAGGGAGTGACTCCAGCCCAGGGAACAGGAGCTGCTGGAGGGGTGGATCTGCTCCTGGGATAAAACACCCACAGAGCCCACGTGTCCGGAGCCAGCAGGGACAGGGGCTGGCAGGGGACAGGCCCTCACGTTGAGCACGTCCTGGCGCAGCGCCGTGGGCTCCACGCAGCTGATGAGACGCAGCAGCAGGTCCATCATGGCAGAGGTGTCGATGTGCTTTAGCACCAGGCTCAGGAACTTGTCCTTTTTCCTCAAAAACGAGATCACCTGTAGAAACAGGAGCCCTCATCAGCTATCATCAGGACACAACTCCCTCACGGCTCCCTCACAAATCCCTCACAGTTCCATCACAAATCTCTCATGGCTTCCTCATGGCTCCTTCATGGCTCCCTCACGGCTCCCTCACAAATCCCTCACAACTCCCTCACGGCTCCCTCACAAATCCCTCATGGCTCCCTAACAGCTCCCTCACAAATCCCTCACAGTTCCATCACAAATCACTCATGGCTCCCTCATGGCTCCTTCATGGCTCCCTCATGGCTCCCTCACAAATCCCTCACAGCTCCCTCACAAATTCCTCATGGTTCCCTCATGGTTCCTTCACAGATCCCTCACAAATCCCTCACAGCTCCCTCACAGTTCCTTCACAAATCTCTCATAGCTCCCTCACAAATCTCTCATAGTTCCCTCACAAACCCCTCAGAGTTCACTCACAAATCTCACAGCTCCCTCACGGCTCCCCCACAAATCCCCCACAGTTCCCTCACAAACCCCTCATGGCTCCCTCACAGCTCCCTCACAAATCCCTCACAGTTCCCTCACAAATCCTTCATGGCTCTCTCACAGCTCCCCCACAAATCCCTCACAGTTCCCTCACAAACCTCTCACGGCTCCCTCACAAATCCCAGAGCTTCTCCTTTTGTCTCAAACCACCAACCTTGGGCTCGGAACTCCCCAGGAAACAAGGGAATAATTCTTATTCCAAGACAACTCCGTATCAGATCTTTTCAGCCAACTTTTCTCCCCTCTGTGCCACAGAGGAACCCAAGGCCATGGAAATAAGTGAAGCTGGAGAATTTTTCTTTCCTCTCAAGCTCAGTACCAGGCAGCATTCAAAACCCCAGTGTTTAACGGGATGTGAGTATTTCTCAATCCCTGTTCAGCCCATGTTTCAGCACCCCCTGCACAAGGATGAGCCTGAGGCCTTGTTTATGGATTGGGATGGCTCTGATGATCCTCAAAATGCCTTGGTATGAAAAGCGAAGCTTTAGCTGTGCCATGGGGATATCCTGGCTGTGGCAGATCCCAACCCAAAACTCAGGGAAGAGTCTGTCCACACCAGCATCTCCCTGCACTGAGGAATTCCGAGAACTTTCCAGAGACTCCATTTCACCTTAAACCCAACTCCAGGAGTACCACGGGCTCACAGCAAGGACACAGCACAGGCAGTGCCCAACAATGCCCTGGATCGGGACAGAGCCCAGCCCTACCTGTTCTGTTTTCCGTGCAATGAGGTTCCCGATGGTCTTGCTGAAGAAGCTGGCGAGGAGGGGGTTCAGGGGGGGCTCGTGGTCCAGGAAGTCGTAGAGGATGTTGAGCAGGGTCTCGTCCCCGCCCAGCTTGTCGTTGATCTGCGGCACGTCTGAGGTCAGCAGCTCGCAGGCCGTGTTGGGATACCTGCAGTGACACACCCGGAGAGACCACACGTGAGATGGAAACTCTCTGCAGATGTGCCCTCTGCAAAGGCCTCAGGAACTGAAGGGATGGACGGGATCTTGGGAAGAATTCCTCCCTGGCACAGGGTGCCCAGAGCAGCTGTGGCTGCCCCTGGATCCCTGGCAGTGCCCCAGGCCAGGCTGGACATTGGGGTTGGGACAGCCTGGGACAGGGGGAGGGGTCCCTGTGACGGCAGGGGTGGCACCGGGGTCCCTTCCCACCCAACCATTCCATGACTGATTCCCTCTCGTGTTCCCACAATGGTTTATGACTGATTTGTGACCAAACCAGGCTTTTACACCAGGATCTTTCTCAATGTCTGCAATATCCAAGCTCTGCACTCCCCACTAAAACACTTCCAGGCCAGCTGGGGGCTTTGACCCTTTCCTGCACCGTTCCCTTCCCCAGCAGCCTCCTCCTGTTCTGCAGTTCCAGCCCTGAAGGTTCCAAAAGCCCCTCAGGCCCCGCTGCTGCTGTTCCAGGCTTGGTGCTGCCCAAGGAGCTGAGGCTGAGGATGTCACTGTCACCACCCCAGAGGGACCTTCCAGCCCTTCCAGCCCCGAGGGGACACCAGGACTCATCTCTCCTTTTCCTGGCTCATTCCATGCAAAAAGCACCCACAATTCCTTAAGATCTGTGTGTGGAGCCTCCCTGGGACACACATCCCCTGGACAGGGGAGAAAGGGGAGAAAGGGGAGAAATGGGACAAAGGGGAGAAAGGGGAGAAAGAAAGGGGAGAAAGGGGAGCTCTCCCTGTCCCAGCAGGTTCTGTTCCCGCAGCTCTCACAGCCCCAGGTCGGAGCCAACCCCTCACCATTCCCGTTTGGCACCACGTCCCAGCCCTGGAGGCTTCCAGGCTGCAGGGAACTTGCCTCACCCAAACTCCCCCTCTGACCCCTGGAAGCTGAGCTTCCCTCACCCCTTGGCAGATCCAAGATTCACACTCTCCCTTCCTGCTCCAGCCTCCTTTAAGGTGTTTAATTCCACAAGTTCTGCTTGGATGGGGATTTACTGGGGACTTTTTTCCTCTTTGCAACGTCCCCTGTGAACTTTACAGACCTCCATCCCACTGTCTCAGGGATAAAGCCCTTGGATGATCCTCTCTGCACACATCCCAAGCCCCAGATCCTTCCAAAGCTATCGAGTTCCTCCCTGTTCCAGTTCACAAACTTTCATAACCTTTTCTGAAGAGCCAAAAGTGGGATTCCATCTGGATTTACACAGAATCCATTCTTCCTGCTCATCCTTTATTTATCCCAAAAGCTTCCCTGGTTTCTAATGAGTTAAACCCTCCTTTCCCTCTCCAGGCTTTGGAGACGCTTCTGAGCCTGCTCTGCCTGCGAGTCCCAGGTGCTGCCAAGAGAATTCTGCATCAACATCAGCCCTCAGTGTCCCAGCAGGAATTTCCTTCTTGAAACCTCTGTCCTTGTCCCCCCCTTCCCTCATTCTTCACCTGTTTGGTTACAATCAGGGAATCCTGGGATGGTTGGGTGGGGAGGGACCCCAAATCCCCCCCAGTGCCACCCCTGATGGCAGGGACCCCTCCCCCTGTCCCAGGCTGTCCCAGGGATCCAGGGGCAGCCACAGCTGCTCTGGCAATTCCAGCCCAGCCAGCAATTCCCAATTCCCAAATCCCAAGACCCATGCCTGCCCTGTGGCACTGGGAGCCATTCCCTGTGTGCTGTCCCTTGTCCCCAGTCCCTGTCAGCTCTCCTGGAGCCCCTTCAGGCCCTGGCAGGGGCTCTGAGCTCTCCCTGGATCCTTCTCCTGCCCAGGTGAGCCCCCCAGGTGTGCCAGGCTGGATCCCTGGGCACTGAGGGGCTCCAGCCCAGCTCCAGCTCCTCTGGAGTTGCTCCAGGTCCTTCTCTGCTGTGCCAGGGTGGGCAGCTCTGCAGGTGAGTCCCAAATTCACCTTCCAGAGCAGGATCCTTGCACAGCAGCCACAGGATATTCCAAGTCCTTACCCCACACATTCCTGGGCATTCCCTCACCTGGGAACAGCCACCTCACCCCGTTATCAACTCCTACCCAAAATCAGACCTGAACGTGGCAATTCTGTGCCTTTCCACCAACCCCGGCCCTGATTCATTCCCACCAGGAAAAACCTGCCCAGTTTTATTTATTTATATTCAGAGCGGCCTTTTATTTTAATATAAACTTCACAAAGGCAAACAAACTCCCCAAACCCAAATGTCAATATTTTTGAGTATACATTGGGTTAAAAATGCATAAACACAACTTTGGTGAGAAGCAAACCCCCGTGAGGAGCTCAGCGTGGTGTGAGCAGAGGCAGGGCCTGCCCCGAGCTGTGATCCCTGAAATCGGCAGGATTTGGACGTGCAGCACACTGAAAATATCCCAGATTTTATTCATTTTCCAGCTCACTTTGTTCTTTGGGATGGGAAACCAATAGAGTTCAGAGATTTCTACCTCTTGTGCTTCCCTTTCCTATAAAAACATATTTAAGGGGCTTTGGATTTTGAGTGAACAGCAGGATGAGAATTTTTGGAGACATTATTTGAGCTAGGATTTTTTTTTTTTGGACATTATTTGAGATTTGATTATTTGATACCTTACTTGAGCTATATTTTTTTGGAGACATTATCTGAAATCGGATTTTTTGTTTGGAGACCAACTCAATGTTAAACCATCAAAACCAAAGCAACAAATCCTGATGAGGGCCTCCAAACCCAAATGCCCAAATGCTGAAACATCTCCAGTGCCCAAAGCCTCTCTGCCCCCTGTGGAGGTGCCACCCCTGGCAGTGGGGACAGAACCCGGGTGCAATGTGTGTTTTCAGCCCAGGATCCCTGGCAGAGGGACAGAACCTGGCTACAATGTGTGTTTCCAGCCCAGTGAGGACAGAACCTGGCTATAATGTGTGTTTCCAGCCCAGGATCCCTGGCAGAAGGACAGAACCTGGCTACAATGTGTGTTTCCAGCCCAGGATCCCTGGCATTGGCGTGTCCCAGGGCAGCAGGGACCCAATACCTACTTGAATCGGACCTTCTCGTCCATGTCCACGGGGGGCTCGTGGGTGATGAGGGTGACCAGCTGCTCCATGCAGTGCTGCTGGCACAGGAAATCCAGCAGCCGCCGGTTCTGGGCCTTGCATTCCTGCAGGACGTCATCCTCGTCCATCAGCTCCTCCAGGGTCACATCCTCCTTGTCCAGCAGCTTGTCCACGTGTGACGTTGTGTTCAAATCAAACTTCCAGAACATGGTGATGGGACACGACTGGCTGGGGGGGAAAGCACCGGTTACTGCTCCGCTCCTGCTCTGGGTAATCGTGGAACTGCTGAGGGCAGAGAGCTCGGAGATCACAGATCCCACCATCCACCCCATCCTCCACCACCCCTGTCCCCAAGTGAGACATCCACACCTTCTGAACACTTCCAGGGATGGGCACTCCAAACCTCCCCAGGCAGCCCCAGCCAAGGCCTGCCCCCCTTTCCATAAGGAATTTACCCCAAAATCCCCCCTGAGGCTCCCCTGAGGCCGTTCCCTCTCCTCCTGTCTCTGTCCCCTGGCAGCACAGCCCCACCCCCCCGGCTGTCCCCTCCTGCCAGGGACTTGTGCAGAGCCACAAGGTCCCCTGAGCCTCCTTTGCTCCAGGCTGAGCCCCTTCCCAGCTCCCTCAGCCCCTGCTGGAGCTCCAGACCCTTCCCAGCTCCCTCAGCAATTCTCCAGACCCTTCCCATCTCCCTCAGCAATTCTCCAGACCCTTCCCAGCTCCCTCAGGAATTCTCCAGACCCTTCCCAGCTCTGTTCCCTCATGGTGGACAGCAGCAGGAATTTCCCCATGGAAAGGGTGGCCAGGCCTTAGACCTGCCCAGGGAGGTTTGCAGTGCCCATCCCTGGAGGTGTCCCAGGAATTCCTGGAGGTGGCACTGAGTGCTCTGGGCTGGGGACAAGGTGGGGATCAGGCACAGCTGGGACTGGATGGGCTGGGAGGGCTTTTCCAGCCCCAGGGATTTTGGGATTTCAGCACTGAATTTCAGAGCTGAGAGCAGCCATCTGAATGTTCAACCTACGTGACACTGCAGTGACAGCACTGCTGGGCTCGGTGTGTTCCTCACAAACTGTTCTTTGGGTATTTTTAACCAACTCTGCTTGGTTATAAATTCACCAAGGGAAAAATCTGGCACCAAAGGCCTTCAGTGAAGGAGGGCTGGGGGCTCAGTCAACCCAAATGCAGAAATATCCCTCCACTGGTGCGGAATCCACTCAGAATTCTCACCTTCCAAACTGACACCCATTGTAATCCTGGCAGTTCAACAGCTCTCCTGCATTTCTGTACATCTCTGGGAAAAGCTGTCTGACCTTCCCTGGCAGGGTGGGGAGGCCCTGGAATGGAATTGCCAGAGCAGCCATGGCTAACCCTGGATCCCTGGGACAGCCTGGGACAGGGGGAGGGGACATGGGACACAGGGAGGGGTCCCTGGGACAGTGAAGGTGTCCCTGCCATCAGGGGTGGCACTGCAGGGGCTCTGGGGTCCCTCCCCACCCAACCACTCCAGGATTCCCTGATTCCACGGGATCTGCCACCTCTCCCATCTCAGTACTTTAATTCAGATCACTTTTGCTGCCAGTAAAGCAGAGATGTTTTCCCTTTTCCAGGTGGATGCCCAAAGCCCTTCCCAGCTGATTTTATTTGTGGAATCCTCCGTGAGGTGCAGGAGAGCAGCTCTGGGTCAGAACCTGCTGGGGCTGGACCTGAGATGCACTCCAGGAACCCGACCCAGGGACACTCCAGTGTCACCCCAGGCCCTGTGTTTGCCACCAAGGCTCTGCAGGAGCTGCAGGGCTGCGGATTCCTGTTCATGACAAAAAGCAGCATTGGGGTGTTTGAATCGTTTGGGACAATGCAGGAGATATTTAATCTCCCTGTTCTCACACAGAATTCCAAGACTAACAAACCCTGCCTCCTCGGGGCCGGGAATATTCAATTCCCTGCCAACAAAATTCCAGCTGAGTTTATAAAAAGTTCCAACAAGTAATGCACTTGCTGTTAAAAACCCCAAACAAAGGAGCCCTTTTGCCACCTCTGCTCTGCTCAGTTCTTTTTCTCCTTCTCCATCTCCTCAGGAGCTGGGGGGAGGGGGCATATTTTATTTTATTTATTTTATTTTATTTTATTTTATTTGCTATGCCACTCTCAGGTTGCCAAGTTTTAATACAAAATCTCCCCTATTTCCTACGTAAGAATAACTAACTTTAGGCTTTGCTGAACAAAGTAACACAAAATTCCCCAAAACGTGGGGAATTCCCTCCAATTCCAGTATGGGAAGAAGTCTGGAGCACATCAGGACCACACATTTATCTAAGAGCTCTCCACCTTCAATCCCAGTTATCCCAGCTCCAGGGAATAAAACCTCACTTTACTGAACCTGCTGAACGTGAAGCCCCAAATCAGATTTTTCAGCTTTTTCCACCACTGGAAAATCCACGTGGAAAACACGGATGGACAAGGCCAGGCTGATCCAGGGCTCAGCTGAATTCCCACTGAAGGGCTGGGCACGGAATTCCCAAACAGCCAAAGAGCAAAACTCCCTCCCTTTGGTGACTCAGCAGCAGGATGACAGGTAAGAAATGAATCAACACAAATTAGAAATAGGAAAAGGCACAGGCAGATCCCAAACCAGGGCCAGTGGGTTTGGGAGAGATCCCAGAAGGAAGAGGAACAGCAAGGAATCAACACCTGCTTGGGACACAAAAATAATTAGGCTGGGCCTACCAAAGCTGTCACAAGGAGCAGAGTGTTCCAAGCCCCATCCAGCCCGGCCCTGGACATTTCCAGGGATCAGGAGCAGCCACAGCTGCTCTGGGAATTCCAGCCCTCCCATCGTCAGGAAGTCCTTCCCAATATCCCAGCTAACCACTCCAATCTGTGCATCTTTAACTCATCACCTATTTCCACGGGACAGCTTGTTTTACATCAAATCTCTCCCTCTGCAGCATTAGGGAAGCTTTTCCCAGCTGAATTCCCAACACTGGGAAGGATCCTGCTGCTCCCACCCCTCCAGGGAATCCCAGCACTGCCAATCCCCAAGGAATTGCTGCTGCTCCTCCTGAGTGCCTGAGCTGCTCTGGGGAACTGGTGAGAGATCCCGGCCTGTTCCCTTTCCCTGCCCCACGAGGAGTGCACGCTGCCACTCCCCAGGGAATCTCCTGGAACAGCCACAGCAGTGCCCAGGAGAACAGGGAAAGGGTTCCATGCTCTTCCCAGCAATCACGGACCTGAGCTCAGGTTCTGAGAGGCACTTCCCACCTGAAGCTGGTTTTAGGGAGGATCCTGGCCAGCACACCGTGAATCCCAAAATCCCTGGGGCTGGAAAAGCCCTCCCAGCCCAGCCAGTCCCAGCTGTGCCCGATCCCCACCTTGTCCCCAGCCCAGAGCACTCAGTGCCACCTCCAGGAATTCCTGGGACACCTCCAGGGCTGGGCACTGCAAACCTCCCTGGGCAGGTCTAAGGCCTGGTCACCCTCTCCATGAGGACAAAGCCAGCCCAGGCCAAAGGACAGCACAGGGACACCGGGACTGAGCTCCTCAGCACTGACTCCATTCCCCAGGAACTTCCCTGGGACACTCAATTCCCTCTCAGGTGACTCCAGGTATTAAACATCAGGATCAATCCCAGGAGCAGCCACCAGAACTGAGCACCCAGCATCACAGAGCTCATCCTCGTTACTGGGAATTAATTGGTTCCTTAATGAGGAACTTCACAGGCTCTGGCCAGAAATCCCCCAGTCCTGGGCTGATCCTGTGTCCCCTCAGGTGAGACCGCACCTGCAGAGCTGCCCACCCTGGCACAGCAGCAGGGCCTGGAGCTGCTGCAGCCCCTCAGTGCCCAGGGATCCAGCCTGGCACACCTGGGGGGCTCACCTGGGCAGGACAAGGATCCAGGGAGAGCTCAGAGCCCCTGCCAGGGCCTGAAGGGGCTCCAGGAGAGCTGACAGGGACTGGGGACAAGGGACAGCACACAGGGTGGGGATTTGGGGTCCCTCCCCACCCAACCATTCCAAGACAAAAGCACAGGGAGCTGTTCCCACCTTCAGTAGAAGTTTCTTCAAACGTGAAATCTCCTCCACGGACAGAGAAACATTTGGGTTACAGTTCCTGGAATAGACCCAGCTTCAGGAAATGGTTTTCATCCAGTGTGAATTCCTTTGCAAGCTTCCAATCCTGGAAAAGATTTTTAAAAGTTACCAATAACCAAAGGTACCTGAGGGCCAAAGGTATTTATTTTTTCCCCTAAATTAACTTCCACAGAACCTTTCAGCACAAAGGAGGATCTCAGGGACTGAACTCCTGGAGTGCTGTGGGATACACCCAAACAGAGCCCGACCAGAGGAGGTCCTGGCATCAAACGGAAATTAAATTTCATGTGAAAATAAATGTACTTCCTCATCTTCCAATCAGTGATTTCTTAACTGGAGGTACAACATTCACCCAAACCAAGGGCATTGATCTGAACAAAAACCGTTCAGGATTTTATTTCTAAACCTTGATGCCTTTGTTGCTGGAATTTGTGCCCAAAACTCTTTGACAGAGTCCCAGATTCAGGGAGGTTGGAAAAGCCCTCGCAGCCCATCCAGCACTCCCTGCCACCATCCCATGTCACTGCTGTGTCACCTCAGCCAGCACTCCCTGCCACCATCCCATGTCACTGCTGTGTCACCACAGCCAGCACTCCCTGTCACTGCTGTGTCACCACAGCCAGCACCCCACCATCCCCTGTGTCATTGCTGTGTCACCTCAGCCAGCACTCCCTGCCACCATCCCATGTCACTGCTGTGTCACCTCAGACAGCACTCCCTGTCACTGCTGTGCCACCACAGCCAGCACTGTGTCACCACCCTTTGTCACTGCTGTGTCACCACAGCCAGCACTCCTTGTCACCCCCCATCCCACTGCTGTGTCACCTCAGACAGCGCTGTGTCACCATCCAGTGTCACTGCTTTGTGACCACAGCCAGCACGGCCACCACCCTTTGTCACTGCTGTGTCACCACAGCCAGCACCCTGCCATCCCCTGTGTCATTGCTGTGTCACCTCAGACAGCACTCCCTGCCACCATCCCATGTCACTGCTGTGTCACCTCAGACAGCGCTGTGTCACCATCCCATGTCACTGCTGTGTCACTACAGCCACCATGCCATGCCACTGCTGTCACCTCAGCCAGCACTCCCTGCCACCATCCCATGTCACTGCTGTGTCACCACAGGCAGCACTGTGAACAGAGCCCACCTTGGCTGCACCTTCCACGCTCGGGACAGATGGTCCCAAGATATTCCACAGTCCTTCCACGGAATCCACTCAGGCAAGTAAGGAAAGCTCGTTACTGAGCAGACTAAAACCCACTAAAAACCTCTCCCGTGCTTTTGGAAAAGCATTTACACATTAGCAAGTCATGAACAACTGCTCAATATATCCTCTCCCGAGCTCTCCTCGGGGAGCTTCCACCTGGAGCAACCCTGCAGGAGGATCTGCAGAGCCCAGGAGGAGCAGATCTGCTGCTCCTGTGCATGTTCCTGTGCAAGTTCTTGTGCATGTTCCTGTGCATGTTCCTGTGCTGAAATGCGCCAGGTGCTGCGTGTGTAACACAGCCCAGCTGGACACGGGGTCACAGCCCATCCCAGAGCCTGCACAAGGATCCCAGCCCAGCCAGCAGCAGGGATGTGACCCTGTGACCCCATGGGAGAGCCACGCTGCCTGGAGAACTGTCCCCTGCTGAACAGGGACCCAGGTGGCAGCAGTCTGTATAGAACTGTCCCCTGCTGAACAGGGACCCAGGTGGCAGCAGTCTGTATAGAACTGTCCCCTGTGGGACAGGGACCCAGGTGGCAGCAGTCTGTATAGAACTGTCCCCTGTGGAACAGGACACACGTGGCAGCAGTCTGTATAGAACTGTCCCCTGTGGGACAGGGACACACGTGCCAGCAGTCTGTATAGAACTGTCCCCTGTGGAACAGGGACCCAGGTGCCAGCAGTCTGTATAGAACTGTCCCCTGTGGGATGTTGCAGAAGTCCAGAGAACTCTCTCGTGTGGGAGGGACCCCATGCTGGACCCCTGTCCCCGAGCAGCAGCTGGAAACCCCCAGTCCCTGTCTCTCTGTGCCTCAGGGGAAGGAGGAAGGGGTCGGTCAGAGGTGGTTTTTAAGGTCTTATTTTACTTCTCGTTATTCAGCTCCCTGCGCCCCTCTGTTTAAGGGAGCCAGGAATTAAACACCACGGATGGAAGCAGAGAACTGTCCCTGAGCTGCAGGGGATGCCCGGGGCTCACCTGCACAGATCCCCAGGTCCCAGCCTGGATCCCTCGGGGTCCCTCGGGGTTGGGACCGTGCCCAGCCCAGTGCCAGCACCTGTGACAAGCCTGTCCCTGTCCCCCTGACCCCTGCCAGTGGCTGCTCCTGGCACAGAGGGATCCAGGCAGGATGGAACAGCCCTTGCCCAGGCCAATCCACAGCCACCAGGAAAGGGTTCTCAGCTGCAAAAGGCACTCCAAGAGGATGAGGAGAATCGGGAATTCCCCAGTAAAAACAAACAAAAGGTCCATTTAACCCTTAAACGTGAGCCTCACGAGAGGAACACAATTCCTGCCTTTCCCATGGCACATCCCAGGAGGCAGCAGTGGGATGGGAGCATTTGGAAAAGGACAGGCATGTACAAAACCCAGCTATTTTTAACGAAATTTAAAGTCTTCCCACTGCCTCAGTTACTTTATCATGGTTGATCAGAAATATCAACCCAGATGAGCTAAATTCAACCTTTTATATAAGTTAGAACTTCCCTCAAGACTCCACTGATAAAGGAAGAGTTGGAGTTGATGGAATTAAGGAAAAGCAACACTTCCCAGGGTACTTGCACTGCTGACAGGAGAAAGAACAACCACAAACTATTCCCTAATCAGTGTCCACTCATGCAAATTTTGGGATTTATTCAACCTCTTCCCACCTGCTTTAAGAGCAGTCCCAACAAAATCTCAGAAATACTGAGGCTGGAAAAGCCAGTCCCAGCTGTGCCCAGTGCCAACCTTGTCCCCAGCCCAGAGCCCTCAGTGCCACCTCCAGGAATTCCCTGGACACCTCCAGGGATGGGCACTGCAAACCTCCCTGGGCAGCCCCTTCCACGGCCAAACACAGTCAAAGGAAAAAAGAAAATAATCCCAGCCTAAAATAGGACTTTCCACCTTCTTTGCAGCAGAAGCAAGTGATGCAAAGATGGGAAAAACAGTCCAGAGGTTTTCCCATTTTAGGGTTTTATGCCATCGACACCTGCACCGAGTTTCTGAAGCTGGGGTTTTATGACACTTTCAGCTCTTCCCTAACCCTGCCTGTCTCCGCCAGGAATTCAGGGTGGAAAAGCTGCCAAACCATCCAGGCACCGCCCCGGTGCTCGGCCAGAAGGGCCAAGTGACCACAAACATCAACTGAGCGAGATGGTCACTCCAGATATCCCTGATGAATTCTAACCCACAAACTCCTGCAGCCCTCTCACTCCTGGCTCCACACAGCCCTGAGCTCACTGGGACGGGCTCTGCTCTCTGCTGCTTCCTCATTTCCAGTAAATAAATAAATAAATACATAAATAAATAAATAAATGCATCAAGATCCTTCCACCAACTCTCCTGAACCTCAGCCATAAGATGGGAATTGAAATATTCCCAGAGCCACTGGTTCTAACAAACAACAAAATAAACAACAGCTGAGGTAAACTGCTGGACAGACTCCAGAGACCACGGGGCTGCTCCAGGGTGGGATCCAGCCTGGCAGAGCTGGGGGGGCTCACCTGGACAGGAGAAACTGTTCCAGCCCCATCCACCCTGCCCTCTGGCAGTTCTCTGGAGTTCCTGCCCCATCCCCCTGGAGGAGCAGCCAGCCCAGCCCTCTCTGCCCAAATGCTGCTCATCTCAAATCCACTCCTCCTGGCAAACTCATTTCAACTTTTCCTTCATCAGCTCAGGGTCAGAGCAACAGCAAGTTTCTTTTCCCCTGAGTGTGGACATTTGGAAAACGATATGCAAATCATGAGATCCCTGGAATGATCCTGGTAACTGGAGAAGCCACCAAGACAGTTACTATTTTAAACTCTTGGCCAAGCTCTGGGAATCTTCCACAGGAGCTGATCCAGCACAGAACCAACACCTTGTGCTGCCAGAGCCTGCTCCAAATCTTTTCAAATCTCCATGGAGCTGTGCCAGGGAGGGTCAGCTTGGGTGTCAGGGGAAGGTTCTGCTCTCAGAGGGGAACAGGCAGACTCCAGAGCTCCCAGGGATGCACAGGGTGGGGTTGTTGGGGGGCCTGCACAGGGACAGCAGCTCTGGATCTGTGATCCCTGTGGAGATTCCATGACTGTGATTCCAGGTACAGCACAGGATGGATGTGCAGCTGTTGTGGTTCTCCAGTCTGGCACTTAAACCACAGCAGGTCCCTCCCTAAGCTCAGGCAGCCCTGGATGAGGAAACGCAGCCCAGGACTTCGCAGTGCAGTTACTGAGGGCACTGAATGCCCACAGCTGCAAGCAGAGGGGCAGCTGCTGCGCCTGTTGTTGTTATTATTATTATTATTATTATTGTTATTGTTATTATTGTTATTGTTGTTATCCCAGCCCAGCACTGCCTGGGAGGAAGCTGCAGCCTGCAGTGCATCTCCTGCAGGGATTTGGGGATGCCCAGGGGTCCCAGCACTGCCTGCAGTGCATCTCCTGCAGGGATTTGGGGGTGCCCAGGGGTCCCAGCACTGCCTGCAGTACATCTCCTTCAGGGATTTGGGGGTGCCCAGGGGTCCCAGTGCTGCCTGCAGCCTGCAGTGCATCTCCTGCAGGGATTTGGGGATGCCCAGGGGTCCCAGCACAGCCTGCAGTACATCTCCTGCAGGGATTTGGGGATGCCCAGTGGTCCCAGTGCTGCCCAGTGACTCCCAGGGCAGGGCCAGGGTCACTGCCAGCCCTGTCCCAGCTCCTGCCGCACAGCCAGGCGCTCTCCCGCCCTGATCCATCCCCAGACGTGTCAAGCAGTCCCAGGAAAGCAGGCAGGAGCGCTGCCAGGCTCATACATAACACCCCACTGCCACCTCACAACAATTTACACTCGCCAGTATTTTTATCCCCGAGCTCTTCTTAAGAAATTGGATCATTTGGGTTATCAACACTTCTCCACTGCACAGTTTCAGCTCCCTAAAAAGAACTCAACTTTCCTTGAGAGAAAAGCAAACCCCATGCAGAATTGAGAGCACCCTGTAAAGGTCTAGGGGCAGCCCTGACTGGGACTGCAGGGACACCTCGAGTCCTTCTCTGGTGAAGGCAGGAGGTCACCATCCTGCAGGAACTCGGCTGCAATTTCTCAATGGAAAGGGGAAATTTGCCTTGGCAGGGGCTGCCCAGGGAGGTTTGGGTCCATCCCCATCCCTGGAGGTGGCACTGAGTGCTCTGGGCTGGGGACAAGGTGACAAGGTGGGCAAGGGCACAGCTTGGCCTCGGTGATGCCGGAGGGTTTTCCAGGCTCAGTATTTCTGGGATTCTGGGATTCAGTCTGTCAGGGAAGAGAATCATGAGCTACTCCGTTATTTCAGAGCTCTCCAAACCTGCTTAGGCTCCCACCTCAGACTCCTGTGGATCGCACTCTCTGCTTCCAAGATGGGGTAATTCCCATATTCATCTTTAACACAGCGGACATTGAATCCAAGACCTTTGTGGAATTCTCTTCGGACGAACGCTGGAGGCACAAAGGATGGTGAGAAACTGCAGAGGAGGAAAGGAAATGCTTCCTACATAAATCCTGGAGCTCAAGGCCAGGCTGGACAGCGGGAGGTGTCCCTGCCATGGTGGGGGTGGCACTGACGGGGCTCTGAGGTCTGTGATTCCACGATTCTGTGATTCCACGATTCCATGATCCCAGCCCCTCTGCTCTCAGATTCCTCCACACCAGGAGCCCACCCCATGCCAGCCATGAGGAGCAGCCAAGGGACAGCACCTGTGGAAGGTTCTCCACCAAGGGACAGCTCAGGGAACCCTCCCAAGTGGCAGCGCACAAATAAAACCGCTCCTCCGACACCAGGGTTTTACACAACTCCATTCTCACTCTGCACCATCCCCTTTACTCCCTGCCTCCCGAACCTGCTCGATTCTTTTTGGAATCGCTGACTAAAGGCAAGGCAGGATCCCAAGTCACTGGGGGTTCATCACTGCCACACACCCGCAAAGAGGCAACGTCAGCTCCCTGAGACATCCCCGGGCCCTGCTTATTGAAAACCACTTGGATCCACTTAAAATTCACAGAGAAAATTTATCCTCAACCAAAATATTTCACCAGTTTGCCAAGAATCTCCTTTTGTTTTCCCCTTGTGAGCTATGAAGATGAATTTCTTCATTATTCCTTAACATCTGACAAATTAACGAGATCTCTGCATCTGCATTACAAAATCCTGGCACCATTTAGGCTGGAAAAGCCCTCTCAGCCCATCCTGTCCCAGCTGTGCCCAATGCCAACACTATCCCCATTCCATGGATCCAGTCTGTCCCCGTGCCATGGATCCAGTCTGTCCCCATCCCATGGATCCACCCTGTCCCCATCCCATGGATCCACCCTGTCCCCACCCCATGGATCCA
>VXBU01015749.1:13388-25621 GCA_013400315.1 Bombycilla garrulus | reverse complement strand
TGGATCCAGCCTGTCCCCATCCCCTGGATCCAGCCTGTCCCCATCCCATGGATCCACCCTGTCCCCATCCCATGGATCCACCCTGTCCCCATCCCATGGATCCACCCTGTCCCCATCCCCTGGATCCACCCTGTCCCCATCCCATGGATCCAGCCTGATCCCATCCCATGGATCCACCCTGTCCCCATCCCTCTGCAGAGCTCCCACATCCACCCAGCTCAGCGCCAGCCGCCGTGCCCTGGCCCCCAGCAGGAAAGCACAGGCACAGTGAGGTGCTGCTCTGCATGGAAAGGGGCTGTGGTGGGTTTTTTCTTTAATAAAAACCTGCCCCCGGCAAGAAACCCTTGAAGGCCTCTGTGTTGGACAAATGTGCACCCAAAATGAAGAGTTCCTTCTAATCCTTCCCGGCCTCTGAAGCTCCCAAAGAAAGAGATGATATCAGGAGCACTTTGTTTTGATCATCAACCTTATCCTCACCCAGTATCTCGTTAAGCAGCCTCCTAATTGCTGCCCTACCCCATGCTAAGGACAGAATTTGCACAGCTTCTGGATTTAAATGTTACTTTTTAATTAACTGCTCCACACCCAGACACCAAGAAACCACAGCGCTTCAAAAGCTGCAGGAAAAAGCTGCAGAAAAGGATCCCCAACGCCCTGGGAACGGAACAGCACAAAAAAAAGCCTTTTTTAATAGCTCAGTCAGCGCACACGGAGCTCAGAACATCCCTGAAATTCACCTGTCTGGGCTGCTGGGCTCACGTCAGCTCTGAGGGCAGAGGAATCTCCTGGTTTGTGATTGCATTTCAGCAATAATTCAGCAGGATTGGTATTTCCAGCCGCTCCCCCGTGCTGACGGCCCCACGGAAGCAACCAAGCCCCAAGGAACCCCGGGGGAACTCTGGGCTTCCCATTGAAGGTTAATACCTGTGAGTGTGAGATTTGCAACTGCATTTGAATGTTAAACCAGCAAAACAAAGTCCCGGGGTGCTTGAAGTGCTGATTTCCATCCCTTGCAGGACTCCAGGCTCCTCCCTCTCGGCCTGCCCGGATCGCTTTGATGCCGCTCAGGGCCGGTTACTCTGTCTGCTCTAAGCAACAAGTGACATTTTCTCCTGGGTCACCGCAGCTGAGCACCACAGAAATCCCTGGTCATGGCCGGACTGGGATCTCAGAGCAGGCTGTTGGTTTTCACTGGGGTGCACAAGCAGCATTTCACAGAAATCCCGCTCTGTCCGAGCCCTTCCGTGGACCTTGGCTATTTCCATCTTTGCTGCCCACACAGACTCGGGCAGTGTTACAAAAGACACCTCTTTGTGCTCAGACTGAGGGCCAGCATTTGCAAACTGAGATTTCCTGCTGCACCCCACGGGGAGATCAAGGGCTGCCCGTTCCACAGACACCTATTTGATCAACGCACGGCCTCAGTGAGCCAGCAAAACAACTGCTGTGCTCCTTTCCTGCTCCTTCATCCCAGTTCAAAGCTCCCAAGGTGAGGCTGTGCCTGTACCTGCACAGCCCAGCCCGTCACACGCTGCAGCTCCCACCAGAATATTCCAACAAATATGGGAATTTTCCAATCCTCCACTCAACAGACCCAGAACCGAGGCCCCGGCGAAGCAGAGCCCTCAAACAGGACATTAAATGAATGCATTTTCATTTCCTGAAGCTTTCAGGGCACTACAGACACAGTCCATGCAAACTTTAATAAGTTTTGCAGTTAAAGTAAATAAAGACACTTTAGAAGAAGCTCAGATTGGCTGAGGTTGGAAAAGAGCATCCAGCCCCAGCTGTGCCACATCCCCATCTTGTCCCCAGCCGAGAGCATCAGTGCCACCTCCAGGAATTCCCTGAACACCCTCAGGGATGGGCACTCCAAACCTCCCTGGACAAGGTGAAACCCCCCTTTCCATGGGGAAATTCCTCCCTCTTTATCCCATTCCTCAGAATTGGGTCAAACACCTTTCCCAGGACAAGGCACCACCAGCCTGTTCTCCTGCACAACACCACCTTACCTCTATTTATGAGCCAGGCTTCATCCATCATAAAACATCCTGAAAGCAAAACAATCCCTGGGAACTCTCAGACCCACCCTTAGGAGTTCCATGGCTTTTACCTGGACAAAGAAACATCAAAGCTCACGCTGCTCTGGAATCCCAAAGCAGCAGGACACACTCCTGATCTGAGGCCACGGCTCACTGGGTATTAAACCTGCACTGCTGGGAAAAAATGGGTTTCCTCTACTGGCAGGAAAAAAAAAACCAGCTGGATCGTTCCCCCAGAAGGGGTACCCCCCTTGCTGCAGGAGTGTCTGAGCAGGGAGGGAGGGCAGGGAAGGATGGAGCAGCAGCGAGGGGACAGCATTCCAGCTGAAACGTCCATCCAACTCAGGCCTGGAGCACTAAGCCAAGGAGTCACACACTGTGACTGAAATCCCTCAACCAGAAACAAAACCACTCATAAACCCATGGAATCTGTAGGGTGAGCCTTTCAAAAGACTGAAGAGGATGACATTTATTTCTCCGAGCTTAATAAAGAATCCTAGAGACTGGATCAACATTGGGAAAATAACTGAACATCCAGCTTGCACAAAGGATCATCAACAGTTCTCTTGATCGTGGAAGCATGGAATGGAAGCATGGAATGGTCGGGTGGGGTCTGGAGTCCCCAGGGACAGTGAAGGTGTCCCTGCTTTGGAATGAGAGGGGCTTTAAGGTCCCAAACCCTCGTGGGATTTCCCGCAGGAGTCTGAATGGGCCGATCCAGAGGAATTGCAGTGATCTCCTCAGCAGGAACTGCCCCTCAAGCGTTAAAGCCCAAACCCAGCAGGGCACTGCTCCTTTCAGCCAGGGCCCTGGAGATCCTCCTGCTTGCCCAGCGCTGGCCCTGTGGTTGGCTGGTGGTGATCCCACCTGCTTTTCCCAAAATAACACATTCCTGACCGGGGCACAGTCCACAGCTCCAAGCGACCCGGGATTACACAACGGGATTTTCCCCACATGGCCAAAGTCTCCCTGATCCTGTTTGCTCTTCGCTGCTCCTCGGGAAACTCCAGCAAGGATCCAAACCCCAAGGATACACTCTCCTCGCTTTTCTCTTCTAAAACTAAAAATAACTCAACTGTTTTGTTCTTGGGAACTGCACCGCTTCATTCCAGCATTTGCTTCCAGGTATTTGAGAAAACAGCACAGAGCAGCTCTAAGAATCCCAAAATCCCTGGGGTTGGAAAAGCCCTCCCAGCCCAGCCAGTCCCAGCTGTGCCCC
Source organism: Bombycilla garrulus (assembly GCA_013400315.1). Taxonomy (NCBI): domain Eukaryota; kingdom Metazoa; phylum Chordata; class Aves; order Passeriformes; family Bombycillidae; genus Bombycilla; species Bombycilla garrulus. The sequence goes on along the minus strand of VXBU01015749.1, from coordinate 22,360 downwards.
ATCCCCACCTTGTCCCCATCCCAGAGCCCTCAGTGCCACCTCCAGGAATTCCTGGGACACCTCCAGGGATGGGAACTCCAAACCTCCCTGGGCAGGTCTAAGGCCTGGCCACCCATCCCATTAAAAAATTCCTGCCCAAAATTCACCTGTGGAAGATGAAGCTGGCCATTTTTTTCCTGCAAGACATGCCATTCCTCAGCAGAGCTGCTGTTGGAAAAGGAGGGAAAAGCAGGAGCAGAGAGGCCATGGATACACTGGAAGCACTCCCCACGCTAACATCACTGCCCTGTACCAGTTATTTCACGTGTCAGAAGAACAAAGGTGACAGAAGGGAAGGAAAAACGGAAGGCCTGAAACTGCCTCTTTTGCAAGAGGAAGTTACGGTGTAACAGCCATGAAATCGGGTGTGCAGTCACTGCTGGCACCACATCCTAAACCCCACACCAACATCTGGCACCCTAAAGCCCCTTAGAGCTTTTGGAAACTCCTCTGCTGCTTCATCCTTGAGTTTTCAGAGCCCTCAGCCATGCAGCAGTCTGGGACCAGCCACAATTAAACAAACTTTCTCTAAAGCAGATGGAAAACACTCAGTAAAATATTGATAAACTTCTGAGCTTTGGGTCCTCCCCATGGTCAGGCACTGAAGGAGGTGGGGAAACCCTGTCCTGTCTAAGGCCTGGCCACCCACCCCCCCAGTGCCACCTCTGCCATGGCAGGGACACCTCCCAGTGTCCCAGGGACCCCTCCCCGTGTCCCAGGGACCCCTCCCCCTGTCCCAGGCTGTCCCAGTGTCCAGCCTGGCCTGGGGCACTGCCAGGGACCCAGGGGCAGCCACAGCTGCTCTGGGCACCCTGAGCCAGGGGCTGCTCATCCTCCCAGGAAGGAATTTTTTCCTAAAATCCAATCTAAACCAATCCACCCGTGTCCTGTGGCAGTGGAAAGCCACTCCCAGTGTCCTGGCACCCCAGTGCTGATTCAGGGTTCCTCTCCGGCTCTCTGAGATGCCTTCAGACCCTGGAAGGTGCTGTGAGCTCTCCACACGACCTTTCCTTCCCCAGGCAGAACATTCCCAGCTCTCCCCGGCTGTGTCTGGAGGTGCCCCAGTCTCTGTTTGAAGGTGCTGGGCTCCTCTGCACCTGCTCCAGCAGCTCCACGTGCTGCTGACGCCAGGAGCAGCAGAGCTGTGCCCCACGCCCCTCGCAGAACTGAAAACCAGCTGTGCTGGGCATGTGCACACCAGCAAATTGAATGTGGTTCGGTGCTTTGGCCTTTGAGAGATCTCCATGGTTCTGAATCCCAGCAGCAAACCTCTGGACACGGCCAAACATCAGCATCTCACAACCAGGGCACGGTTTGGGCTGGAACAGCCTTTGGGGAGCACCCAGTCCAGTCTCCTGTGCGGAGCAGCTCCCAGGCTGCTGCCACACGCGGGGAGCTCCCTCTCCCTGTCCCTGTCCCCGTCCCTGTCCCCTGGCCAGGTGCAGGTATCTGTACTGAGGATGACTGACCCCAGGCAGTCACCCAGACTCTGTGGGCAGGAGAGGAAGGAGCGCTTCTCCAGCACACCTCAGCTGTTTCACACCCCTGCACGGACAGGAAGGAGCATCCGGCTCCTGCAGTGACTAAAAATGGAACCCCGAACTGTTACCTCTGAAGGAGGGACTCACATCACAGGGGTGAACTTTGGGAGAGGTTCCAGCGCCTGGAAAGCCAAGGCAGAGTACAAAACACATTGCTGGGGGGAGCAGAAATACTTAGAAAGTCATGGAAGAAAATTTCGGATATAGCATGGACAGTACAACATTAAAGAATGATATAGAAAATCAGGGAATCATGGAATGGTTTGGGTGGGAAAGGACTTTAAAGACCATCTCATTCCAACCATGGCAGGGAACAAGGACGAGAAGAATGCAGAAGCAGTAAATAATAACTGAGCACAAAGAAAAACAATCTTTTAACTGAAAAATAAAAAGGAAACAAGCTGCAGAGCTAAGCTGAAAAAACATCCTTTGGTGTTTTCCAAGCTGCTAAGTGGTGCAGACTGAGCACCTGCTCAGCAGCAATGGGGTGTCCTGGCTCAGGGGCCGAGGGCTCCCAGGATAACCCAGATATTCCATTTTATGGGCTGAGCCTGACTTTACCTAACACGGAATCAGGGCTGTCATGAACACCCCTGCAGCCCTGCTGCTGCCACCCATCAAATTCCAGCCCCATATTCCAACTGCCCAGCACAACTTCCAGCAGTGGGACTCACGTTCAGTGAAACACAAGCACAGAGTCATGGGATGGTTGGGTGGGAAGAGACCCCAGAGTCCCCCAGTGCCACCCCTGATGGCAGGGACCCCTCCCCCTGTCCCAGGCTGTCCCAGGGATCCAGGGGCAGCCACAGCTGCTCTGGCAATTCCAGCCCAGCCAGCAATTCCCAAATCCCAAGATCCATGCCTGCCCTGTGGCACTGGGAGCCATTCCCTGTGTGCTGTCCCTTGTCCCCAGTCCCTGTCAGCTCTCCTGGAGCCCCTTCAGGCCCTGGCAGGGGCTCTGAGCTCTCCCTGGATCCTTGTCCTGCCCAGGCGAGCCCCCCAGGTGTGCCAGGCTGGCTCCCTGGGCACTGAGGGGCTGCAGGACCCCCATGGCCGTTGGTTTCAGTGCAGCAGCTGCAGGTGGCTCTGCTGTCGGGAGCTGTGGGCTCTCTGAGGAAGCAGCAGCAGCCGTTCCCAGGAAGGGGAGGTGTCAGAGCCCTGCTCCCCGGGAGCCCAGCACTGGCACAGCCACGCCAGGAACACGTTGCACCAGGACGCTGCGGTGCCAACCAACCACGCCCTGGTTAAATCCCCAGCACAGCCGCGGCCCTGTCACCCTGCTCCCTCCCGGGTCCCGTGTCCCTGTGCTGTCCCAGCTCCGGCTCCCCGTGCCCTCGGCCCCGCCGCTGCCATCCCGCACGGCCGCGGTGCCAGCCTGGCCTCGTGCCCGCTGCTGGCACGGTGCAAGCGTGCCCTTCGTCCTCTGCCTCGGGGACGCGGGGACAGTTTGCAACCTGTGAGCTCGTAGGCTCAATTATCCTTCTCAAAGAAAAGAAATCCATCTTAACATAAAAGAATTCAATTAAACGGCGTCCCGGGGGATCTGCCGAGGGAAGAAAACACAAATAAACAGCTCAGGAAACACAACCTTCTCATCCCACCCCGCTGCACAGCCAAGCCAGGAGCTGGAACGAGCTGCAGGCTGTGCAAGGCTACGAGGAATGAAGGAAAGGAAGAAACTGCCACATGGAAGAAAACCACAAATGTCACAGCAGAACCACCAGTACCTTCTCTGAACAGAGCTCAGCCCTCACAAGGAATGGAAGGCAAAACTGAAACTGAAGCAGCTTCTTGTGTTCTATTTCCTTCTTCCTTCCTGTGGCTGCAGCAGCCAGACCATCCCCACTCCTGCAGGTTTGTGCCTCTCCCAGAGCCAGGCTCTGCTCTGCAGCCGCTGCTCCGAAAGCTGCCCAGAGAAATCAGAATCAAAGCGACTCCAGAGTCATCGGTGTCACTCCAGGCCACAGAGCTGTGAGCAGCAGCAAACTGCAGGACTGAAATCCCACGGCAAGCCCAGGTTCCCAGAACAGGCACCCTAAAGTGCAGCGGGGCCACCGCCAGCCCCACACAAACCCTGGACTGAGCAATCCAGGTGTCTGGGAAGTTTCCCTGCAAAGCCAAAGTTCCACAGGGCTCCAGTTCCCTCCAGCACCTCCCCAGATGAGCTGGGTGCAGCTCGAGGGGACACCAGGGAAGTCTGCAGATGGTACAGAACAGAACTGGGAGGAGCTGCTGGCTCCCCAAAGGCAGAGAGGCCCTGCAGAGAGACCTGGACGAATCTCAGGGCAGGGAATCACCAACCGTGTGAGGTTTAACACAGGCAGGTGCCGGATTCTGCACCCGGGCTGGGGATGGAGAGGCTGGAGAGTTCTGGGAAGGGACCTGGTCAAGGGGGATCCGAGTCAGCTGTAACCCTGGAGCCAGGAGGGGTGTCCCTGTCCTGGGGGGCACCAGGGACAGCATGCAGGGAGGGGATTGTCCTGCTCTGCACCGGGGAGGCCTCACCTCCAGCCCTGGGGTTGGGCACCCCAATATCAAACTCACCTAGAGCTGTTGGGGAGCATCCAAAGGAGGCATGTGGGGAAGGGGAAGGGTCTGGAGGGGCCCAGAGGAGCGGCTGAGGGCACCTGGAATGCTCAGCTGCAGGAGACTGAGCTCAGCCCTCCCCAGGGGCTGCAGCTTCATCCCAAGGGGCAGCTCCCGGAGAGCAGGGACAGGAACAGGAACGGCTGGAGCTGTGCCAGGGAAAGGCTCTGCCCCAGAGGGTGCTGGCACTGCCCAGGCTCCCCAGGGAACGGGCACGGCCCCAAGGCTGCCAGAGCTCCGCTCCAGGGATGCCCAGGCTGGGCTGTGGGGTGTGTGTGCAGGGCCAGGAGCTGGATCCGTGATTCCTGGGGGCCCTTCCAGCTCAGGATGTTCTGTGCAAAGCTGTGCCACAGAAGTTTTTCACTCTGCCCCGGCCAGGGCAGCGCTCTGAGCTCTGCCTGCCCACAATGACTCCCTCCCTGCCCTTTGCATTTCAGCAGAAGGTTTTTCTCTCTCACGCCTTCTGTCTCTCCCCCTCCTGCCCTGGTGTCCTCAGGCACCCTGGGCTGGCCCCAGGGCAAGGAATGGGGTGTGGGGTGCTGTGACAGCAGGGACAGCCACCCCCAGAGCTCTGAGCTCTCAGGACACAGCAAAGAGAGCCTGAGAGGGACCACGAGGAGCAGCCCAGCAGCTGCAGAGCTGCCAGCTCAGGCTGAGGAGCTGCACTTCCTCCTGACATCACCTCGCCCTCGCTGCGGTGACAGCCCCTGGTCACCGCTCGCTGCCATGTGAGCTTCGCTTTAAAGGCGCCCCGACAAAAGTGACAGTTTTAGTCAGACTTTAGGCCCTGCAGACGTTTATTGCCGTCACTCTCGAGGTGCCTCTGCTCCTTCGGAGACGGACAGGCACTAAGAAACACAAAGATGGAACTTCCCACTTCCACACCTCATCCAACAGCAATATGTGTGGCATTCAAATTCCACCTAAATCCAAGCCTTTTTTGTCTGAGACTTTCAAGCTTGGCTGCAAAAGCTTCATTTCCTGAGATAACTGATATTTATTTGCCCAAGTTTCCCTCCAAACCAGAGTTAAGGTGCAGGTAAAAATAGTCCAGGCGGTGATAATAATGTCAATATTGGTTATTGCAGTGCTGGCGGCTGGGGAGGATCACAACAAGGAGCAGGGAAGTCCATCAGGAGCGAGGGGAGGATGGAGGGAGGAACAGGGAGCAGAGAGGGAAAAAGAAAAGCTCAAGTAGAGAAACACAGCAGCAGCCAGGAAAGACAACACACTCGTGCTTCCAATAATATTGAATCAAAGGAGACACTTAAGAGCCTTTGTTGCTACTCCTGGTCACACAGAGGCCACATTCCTTCCCTGAGCCTTCCATAAACCCCCCACATCTGCGGATTTTCCGTGAAAAGGAGGTGAAAGCGGCGCAGCCCATAAATGTAATTGGGAGCAGGGCCTGTTCCCTATAAATAGGGCCAGCAGTGAGGGCCTGCTGCTCCCGGCCGAGGCTCGGTGTCTGACAGCCCGGCCTGAGCACTGCCGTCACTCATTAACTCACTCTATTAACTCCTCAATTAGCTCTTCAGGAACTCTGCAGCCAGCAAAACAAGACCTCCCGCAAGCCTCCCTCCCTGTAAAGTGCTCAGAAGTTCTGTCAGCCTGGCACAGGCTCCCCGGGGAATGGTCCCAGTCCCGAAGCTGCCGGAGCTGCAGGAGCGTTTGGACAGCGCTCCCAGGGACGCACAGGGTAGGATCTGGGGGGTCCTGGGCACGGCCAGGAGCTGGACTGGACGATCCCTGTGGGTCCCTTCCAGCTCAGGATATTCCTTGATCCTGTGATTGAAGCACCCAGCTCCTCCTTTGCTCTCAGCTCACCGACCTCACCCGTTTCTCTTGCACCATTTGCACCCAAATTTCCCAGTTATTCTTGTTCTACTCCTGTTCCAAACCCAAGATTTACTCCAACAAGAGACTCTCCTATTTCCTGGCATTCCAGTTTGCCCATTTTTACGGCTGAGCTGCAGCTCCTGCCCTTCAGGCGCTGTGACTCGCAGCCCCTGTTAAACCATCCTGCTGGATGACATGCACAGAGTCGTGATCCGAGCACAGAGCCCAAGGCACAGCTGGCTGCCAGTGAGGGGAGCAGGAGAGCTCATCCCTCTGCTCCCAGCCCCAAACTCTGGGACAGGACCCAGGAACGGCTGGAGCTGTGCCAGGGAGGGTCAGCTTGGGTGGCAGGGGAGCGTTCTGCCCTCAGAGGCTGCCCAGGCTCCCCAGGGAACGGGCACAGCCCCAGAGCTCCAGGAGTGTGTGGACAGTGCTCCAGGGATGCACAGGGTGGGGTTGTTGGGGGGTCTGTGCAGGACCAGCAGTTCCATCCATATCCCTGTGGGTCTCAACCCCTCCATGGTTCTGTGATGCTGGAATTCCTCTACACCACTGCTGGGCTCAGGGAAGAAAAGTTTTGGGTTCCCTTTGCCACCAGAAAACTCAAGGGAAACCTCAAACGAAGCATTCCCTGCACAGAGCATGAAAAGCACCACGGGAAAACACTGGGATATCTCCCTACCAAAAAGGAGAGGAAGCATTAAGGAACCAAGGCCCCCCTCTCTCTCAGCATCTCACAGCGGGGGACAGCAGGGATGGGATTCCCTCAGGTGCCTCCCAATCCAACCAGGAAAAACTGATCAGGACCGGGGGGTCCCACTCTGGAACACAGCTGGGCCCCCCAGCCCCGATCCAGCCAGGAAAGCTCTGCCAGCAGCGGCCTGGAGCTTCCCAAAACTCCTGTAAGCCCACAGAGCGCTCCGCTCCTGGTAACAAACCCCCGAGCACAGCTCTCACACAGCGCTGCCTCGGCGTTATTATTTTTGACAGTTTCCCATTTGTGAAGTCAGAAATCCACCCTGTCCCTCCCACAGCGCACGCAGAGCTCCTGGAACACCAGGCTGAGCAGGAGATGCTCCACGGCTCCCGCATCCCACAGCAAACCTTCCCCCAGAGCGAGGTTCTGCAGGAGCCTTTCCTGCACCACCTGCCCGGCAGGCACCTGCTGCTGCACCGCCGACCCGTCCCCGCTGCCAGCCAGGACGCTGCCCCACCTGCCTGCACGGCAGCTTTAACCCAAAGGAGTACAAAACCCACCAGGAATGTCAGTGTACACGCGGAGAACAAGCCTTGGTTTCAGACCTAGCCAGCCCTCATCGCCTTCTGCAGAGCAAATGTCACCCAGGCCAGCCCAGGCCACGATGTGCTCCCACTGACAGACCAAAATTTAACTTTGCTTCCCATGAGATCACCATTGGTTGCCATGGAAATCCCTATACTACCATCCACCAAGGGGTTTTTTTTTACCACTGAAGTATTTTGGCAGCATGTTAGCTTCTAAGTGTCAGAGTAATAAGAGAAAACATAAATGTTTCTTCTCTCGTCAGGCTTTAAACAGAGCTTTATAACCCAAATCTGCTCCTAAGAGCTTGGCTCAAACCTGTGGGGCTGGGCAGGGCTGGAATCACCACCTTCTCCTTTCTGAGACACAAAATAAACGATGAAAACAACCCTCAAGTTTTTAAAACATGAATTTCCAAGTGGGGGATCAAGTGAGGAAAAACCTCTCAGGCCCCTCCGAGTTCTCTCAGTTTCTCTTTTTCACTTCCTAGTTTGGTTTATTTTTTTTTTTTCCTTCCTTGTTTTGTTTTTTTTTTTTTTTTTTTTTAGCTAGTGCAAAACAAGGCCGTCAAATTGAGCAGGGCCCTCCCAGCCTCTGCCAGGAGCCACTTTCCTGTCAGATCAATCTTGTGGTGATTCCAGCAGGGCCTCCACTCCCACCCCAGTTTCTGGTCGTTAATAAAACCAGCACGGTGACATTTATGGCTAAACTCTGCACCCTGGGGTGGGCAGGTCCCCAGGAGGGTGACACCGGTGGGAGGCTGATCCCCCTCCTGCGACCCCCGCGAGGGACCTGACCCCTGCAAGGGGGACCTGACCCTCGGGAGAGGGACCCTGACCACTGATCCCCCTCCTGTCACCCCCGGGAGGGACCCGACCCCCGAGAACAGCACAGAACCCCGCAGAACAGGCCTGACTCTCGGGAAAGCGACCAGATCCCCGGGCGGGGGATCTGACTCTCGGGAAGGGGAGCAGACCCCCGGGAGATGGATCTGACCCTCCAAAAGGGGAGCAGACAGCCCAGAGGGACTGGACCCACAGGAGGGGAACCAGACCCCCAGGAAGAGGGACCCTCAGAAGGGTGAGGTGACCCCCAGGAGGGGAACCTGACCCCTGGAAGGGACCTGACCTCAGGACTGACCTGACCCCCAGGAGGGGGACAAGAACCTCGAGAGAGGGACCCGACCCTCGGGAAAGGACCAGAGCCGCAGGGGGGAGATGTGACCTCCCGGCAGGGAACCACCGGAGGGTGACCATTCCCTGGCGAGTGCGCGCTGAGCCCTAACAGGGGGCCCTGAGCCCCAGCAAGGGTGACCTGACCCCTGACCTTGCCACCGGCACCACTCCCGACGGCTCCGGCCACTCCCGGCCGGCCAGGTGCGACCCTGGAGCCCGCAGCCCCAGCCCCCAGCCCCGCCAGCCCGCCCCGCACGCATCAAAACACGGCAAGAGGAAACTGTCACGCGCAGAGCAGTCGGGTTTAACCCAGATCCGCACGGAACGAGGCGGCGGGACCACGGCCCAGCCCCGGACAGCGGCTCGGCGGGGGAGGTTTTCAACCCCCCAAACGGGGCCGACCCCCCGGAGCGCGGGGGGCGGCTCCGAGAGGCCGGAGCGGAGCCGGGGGGGCGGCGGGGCCCAGCCCGCGGAGCCGGGCCCAGCCCCGACCCCGGCCCCCGCGAGGAC
>VXBU01015748.1:168-103914 GCA_013400315.1 Bombycilla garrulus | reverse complement strand
CCCGGCGGAGCCGTACCGCTCCCGGGCGCGCTGCCGCCGGGCACCCAGCGGGGGAGAATTCCCGTACCCTTTCTTTCTCAAGAGAGGGGAGCCTAGAAGCTCGGCGGAGCTCGCTCTCCCATTGCCGGTGGATTCGGCGGGTGTCGGCCCCCCGGGAAAAANCGTCCCGCGCTGCCCCCGCGGCTCTCGGGAGCCCTGCCTTTCCCCACGGACCTCGCCGCTGTGCGCGTTTCTGTGCCCGCCACAGCCCCTTGGGCTCCGGGCTTGGTGACGGCCGGTCCCCCCGTGCTGGTGCCCGCTCCGGGCTGCTCCCCCTCCGAACCGCTCGGCCATCCGAGCTCTTTCCAAAGGCACCGCCTGGCCCCTGCCTTTCCGCTGTTCCCCTCTTCGCCGTCTGCCCTGCTCCCCATCGGACCTCAGTACACAAAAGGCTTTCACCTTTCGCGGCCCGTAATTCACACAAAGAAACTGCGTAGAAAATTGAGGGCCATATCTCGGTCTCCAGGCATTTCTTTTAAGAAGCAGAATACCATGTCCACATGAAAGAATTTATTGATTTTTCTCTCTTGCTTAGTTTGTTTCTCTTATTTAAAGAAATAAGTTTTGGGGTTTTTTTTCTTTTTTTTTTCCTACTCAACGACTTATGAAAATTAGTTTAAGATTTTTCCATAAGTAATTTTGAAGGCCAATTAATGCCAGACAGATCCCAGTGGGCAGGTCTGTGGAACAGAGGAAATTTTGCAGAGATCTAGTCAGCAGCAGTCCTGAATGGAAAAAGCAGATGCATTTGCCAGTTTTCTGATGGCTCTCATCCCTGCTGTTTCCCCACATAACGTTTCTGAGATGAATGTCCTTCTATTCCCACACGCAGGCAGGTGGGTTAGTTTTCGTTCTCCATCTTTCACTTGGCCTCCCGGCTGGGGCAATCCCGATGTTATTCCTTGTTTTTCTTCTTGTAACAAATCTCAGTTGAAGGGTTTGTTGTAAGCTTTGCCTACTGAGATGCACTTCAGGAAAAAAATGCTGACCAAACTTGCCACAGACACCTTGTACAGTAGAAATTAAGTGTTGCACATAAAACTGTGGATGGGACTCATACAAAACATTTGTAAGAATAAATTTTCCCACCTTCCATATTTCAACAACTTGCAGGAGAGGACTTTCACTTATTAAATGTCTTCATAACAGCTTTCATGTTAAGGAAGGACTGAAATATTTTGGCTTTTTTTTCAGTTTTCCTCATGGCAATAAAATTGAAATGTAGCAGCCTTCAAAATGAAGCTTTTCATAGAAGTTGTAACCACAGGTCTTAACTTTTCATCACTTAAATATGGAACAGGACCATTGTGAATGTGGGTGAAGGAAGGGGAAGACACATGTGGTGTGTATCAAGCATTGGTGTAAATCAGAAAGGTGTGGTAAAAGGGATTTCCTGCCTGGAAGCAAAGCTCTCGTATTTGTTCTTAAGATCTGTGTGCAAACTCCAGGGTCAGGGAGTTTCACCCTATTTGGATAAAGGCTAGAGTTGTTAGTAGCTCACAGGCTTTTGTGCTGAGGCTGCACTAAGTGTTTCACTAGAGGGATCCAGTTCTCCAAAATAAAATCCTGATGCCACCACAGCTCTTTGCCCTGCTGTCCTGGGTATGAGCAGCCACCTTCTCCATTTGGAGCACTGGTCCCATTTTTGTTTCCTCATCTGTGGCTCACCCAGGATCTGCTTGGGATCAGGACATGCAGTTTGCTTTTACTGCTAAGGACTTACAGCCTCCACAGACAGCGTAGAAAACCGATGGCAATCAGCACCTGAGCACAGGGGAAGACAACAAGCATCCTGCTAGGTACCCTTCCCTCTCCTCAAGCTGTCTGGGGTGGTTGGGGTTGTTTTCCATTTCCATGGGCTTTTATATGTCCAGTATCTATTTTCTAAAATTTCTTATAATGGCATTGGAGTGGAGAAGATGTTGGGGGGCTTGATTAGTTAAAAAAAAAAGTCAGAAAACTTCTAACAGAGAAATCAGTAAATTTTAAAGTCTTATGCAGCACCCGGGCAATTTTTAGTGACGTGACAAGTGATTGTTCGGTTGTTTTCTGCTCTGAGTGTTTGTCTTTTTGCCACTTCTGCCTGTGGGTGCACACAGACTCCAGGCCCATGCCCACAGAGTCTGGGCTCTCTTTGCAGCCCCCACAGGTGTTCCCATGCCTCGTGTTCCCCTGTGGCCTGCACACAGAGCAGGAGGGAAGGGCACTTCTTGCGTTCCCCTAAGGTGCAGCAGCTCACAGAGTGCAGGACTGAGAGGTGGAGGGCACGTGTGTGAGATTGCTCGGAGAACTGCAGTTACAAGTGAGTGACTGTGAGCGGTGTTCACATCACAGCAGCTGCACCCCACTGTGTGCTCACAGGACACACTGCTGTGGCCCTCTCAGGCATTCAGAGGGGACTGCAGGACTGCTTTGCATCATCCTTCATGGATCCTGTGACCATGCTTGCTGGAGTCAGAATGAATCTCCATACAGGGATCTTCATCCTGTAAATCCCCCTCTGCTACCCTGGTGTTCTTCAGACTAGGTATTTCTCACTGCTCCCTTTGATGTTTTTTTTCCCTCTCTCTGTGGTGCTCTGCCTTCCTGACTATCAGACATCCTCAGAGATTCACCTTACTCTTCCCCTGCACTTAAAATTGTATTAGATTCCATTTTAAATGGTCCCAACTATGCACACCTCCACCTTGTGAAAATTGCTTTTACCTAGACCTGTCCTTGGGTTCACCAACCCATTTTTCCCCCACTTCTTTCTTTCACAGAGAGTGTGGGTACACTCTGAGGATAGCAGTGGTTGCTTTTGAATCGTATCTAAAATGTACTTAGTTTTCCTGAAATAAGGTGTCTCCTTTAGGTTTCAGGGTAACTCATTCCTTGTTCAGATTTTTCCTGGAAACACAGACCTGGAAATGTTGTGTGTTACCAGGGGTGTGTGATGTCTTTCCTCTGTATGTGTGAACAGCCTCACCCCGGTCTAACCTAGCCACGTTTGGGCAGCAAAGGTAACAAAGTGATGCATGCTCTGTGGTTACTGCCTGTGATGCCCTTGGAGAGTGTGCATGTGGCAATTTGTTTCAGCACTCCATATAAAACTGGCCCAGCAATTTCATCCCTTGCTGGCAGATTTGTCAGTAGCTGACAGGACAGCTCAGGATGCCTATGATAGATGGTCTTGGTGAGCCATAGGGAGTGCAGACCCTGTGGATGGTAGCATGGCTTTAGGTACCTCCTGGACTTTGCTAAACATTAGGTCATCCAATGTGTTATATTAACACCCCACCTATGTTGCACACCAGGTGGCTTCCATCCCATGCAGCCCCTACTTCAGATGGTCAGTCCTGGAGTCCAGCCTGTTTGGATAAAGCTTTGGCCAGCCTGAGGTTTGTTAGGAACAGAAACCCAGTTTGATGTATGTCAGGCTCTGTGGTACCAGGAGGTGGGGCTGTGCCAGAGACTTCTTGACATTTTATGATCAAGAGGTGTAACATTTTTAGCCTGAGAGACTTTTCCCTCCCTTAAATGGTGTTTCTCTGTATGTGCCCTGCTGAGTTAGTTTTTCTTCCCCAGCTGTGCTCAGCGTTGTGTTTTGTTATCTGGAGATGTGCTTCTCTCCTGCCAGAGGCACATTTCTGATTCCGGGCAGGTACCAGGATGTAAGGTTTCATGCTCAGTCTATGTAGCAGGCCTGCTTCTCATTTAGCTGTTGGGTTTCCTAACAAGCAATCTGTTCAGCCTGGCCTTTCAACTGCCTCACATGTGCCAAGGGCCAGTTTGGTCTGAGGAATGGGACAACAAAGAACACTGGTCTCCAGGAAAACAGGCTTGAGCAGCTCCTCTTTGGAGCAAAGGCATAGGTTGCCAGCACAAAACCTCTTCTGAAGCTGAGTGTGCTCAAACCTGACTTACATGCTGTCCTGGAGCCTGGTGTTGGAGTGTTACGTGTGCATGGAGTCCTGGCCTTGTTTCAGCAGGAGATGCTGCAGGTGCTGTCTCAGTGCCTGAGCACAGAGCCCATTTTGGAAGCTCCTTGCTGGTGCTCCAGTGTGAGTTTGGTGGGCTAGTGTGGAGCCTCCTCATCTGCAGGGTGATCCTCAGCTGCCTCTCACCTCAAAGCCACAGAGCCAGCTCTGGACAATCTGTAATGACACAAACATTTCTATAGCTTCCCCCTGTGCAAATGTGCTGCGAAGGAAGACTCCAGTGGAGAAAGAGGAGTTACTCATAGCTGGAGTTCTCAAAGATGTGTTGGCCCAAGTGCACAGCTTCTCAATCCTGTACCCAGCCTTTTGTAAACTTTTGTAGCCTTTTTATGGCTGAGGAGAGACCAAAGGACACTTTGTGTGGCCCTGTGTGGGCTGTGGGAGAGAGAGAGGAAGGGGACTACATTTGCATGCTCTGTGTAGTGCATCAAAGAAGTTTGTTCTGAGCTGAAGTGTATGTGGACAATGCATTTAAAAATACTCTTTCAATTGCTGGTAAGTTGCTTCCTATTATTTTATCTCCTTCTTTTTATTTTTAGTTTATTTTTTAGGGGATACCAGGCATCTGGAAAAATGGTCAATTACAACAAAAAAAATTACAAAGATTTGTTTCTTTAGTGTTCCATACTAATCAGGGCATTCTGCAGTTTAGTCTGGGAAACTTCACATCATGCTGTGTGATACTAGTATAGGTTTTCTGTGCATTGTTTCAGTGTTGGATCCATTCCTTCAGGTGTCCTCAGGTACATAACTCTGCATCTAAGCCTCAAAATATGTCTGACAGTGGGAAGATATTTTCACCCTTGCTCAGTCCGTACTGCACAAGTGTCTTCTAGGATGCCATGCAGTTAGAACATGTGCCAAGGTATTGAGTGGAAAGGAAGGTAATAAACTGTTAAATGACCTGAGGATTCGTTTATATGGTTACACAGGGGCTGGAGCTGATCTCAGCTAGGGCTGCTGATCCCACTCTTCTGTTCCTTCTGGCATATTCCTGCCCTCTTAGATGCCTGGAGCCTGAGTTTGCATGGGGAGTCAGTTCAGGGATCTCAGCTGACCAAAACTTGATGGTGGAAATGTGATTGCACTTCAGCTTGTTCAGCTGCCAAATCTCTTAATGCTGCATGACCAGGCAGAGGTGTGGAGGACAGTGCTGGCAAAGGAAAGCCTGCACTTAGGGCAGATGGGACTGCAGCAGTCTCAGTCAGATTAAATCCTTCAAATCGATATCCTGAAGGCAGAAAAACTCACCTCGTGTTGCTCTGCCATCAAAAGGGTTGGTCCTCCTGCTTTCTTTATGATCTGTGCATTGTTCTTCTGCTGCTTCCCTTGTGCTGGCTCTGGCTCATTTCTGATCCACTGCTAAGCCAGCAGAAAATTATTTCAAGTAAAAAGCGACATCTTTTTGTGTGGATTTGGTGAGCAGGATTATGAGGATACCTGAGCCAGAGATAGGGAATGTTGTTGCCATGTGTCTGGGAGTGTGCCTTTGGCTCTGCCAGCTCATAAAACTGCACTACAGTTTCTGAATGGAGAACCATCCTGTTGTCTGGTAAAACCAAACAAACGAATTTTCCTTCATTCAAGGAATCATTTTCTGTTTCTGGTCACCCAGGGCTCTTTTTCTGTCTGCTTTGTGTCCCACAACAGTTTAGACATCCGTCCTTTCAGAGCTTGAAGAGGAAATAGTTGTTTTTTTTCACCCTCCAAGTGTTTCAAACACAGCCCCTTAGGGAGGGCTGTAGCATTTCAGACAGAGCAAGAACTCAGTCCCCAAGATGGGAAGATCCTCTGATGTCCTTTGGACTTCTGGGATTTGCCAGACCTGGAGCTGCTCTGTGCCTCAGCACGAGCTCTGAGGCAGCCTCCTGCTCCTAGGTCCCAGGCACCACAACTGCAGGGAAGGAACTACAACCTGCTCTGCCTTTATACGGAGTCCCAGGGATTGGTTGTTTCCTTAGAAATCGAAACTAAGAAAAATAGGTTGTAGAAATCACCTTACACAAGGTAAGGGAGATACAGCCTGAGCAGGAGATAGTTCCAAAGATTGCCTGTTTATCTCTACTTTTTCTTTTAAAATTAAAAAATTGTTCTGCTATAATTGTGCATGAGAAGTGTTTTAATAACTGCAGGAAATGGTGCAGCCAAACTATTAACTTCTGATTTGTTAGCTATTTGCTTGTATTGGTGAGACAAAAAGAATTTCTATGGTTATATATTTAATTGTTTATAGTAAGCATCCTAAATTCTTTTTAAAATTACATATTTTTGTTAGTTTCACACTTCTTTCCATACTACATCTACTTTGTATGAATTAAAAGTGATTCATGCAAATTATGTGCACAGGGAAAGACGTGACTTTTTGTACACAGCTATCCATTTTAAATTAGAGGTTGGCATTCAGGGAAAATGTTCTGAATTTATTATGGATTAGTCTCTGACTACATTTAGTTAAGTAAAAAGTGAATCTAATGTTAGGGATATTAGAAAATAATTGGAAACACTCACTGAGAGCGTTCTTATGCTATAAGTAAACTAGGTGCTGACATACCAATCACTGTGAAGAATATATATGTGAGGAGTAGGATGGTGGAAGTGATCAAAGTCTTATCATTCAATCATTGAGATTTTTCATCTTGGAAAAAATGACAGCGATTATAACAAATGCTATGAGCTTGGTGTCACACAGAGAAGACAATTTGGGAATGATTATTTCCTTGTTTTCATGACACAAGAAATAGGGAACATCCAGTGGAATTATTATGTATAAAATGAACAAACATGACCTTTCTTTTAATATGGTGGGAAATAACTTGTGGAACTCATTTTCAGGGAATTTTTCCCAGCTAAAATAAAGGAATGATATTAATGTGTCAAAAAATTGCCCATTGAAGACAGACATTATGAGGATGCAGTTTGTCTCTTGAGAAATCTGTCTTTCTAAATTAAAGTTGTATTCCCGATTTCAAAATCACTGGGCTTTTTATAATAATACTAGCAGACAAACCTGTTTTTAAAGGCATTTTAAATTTGATGATTTTAAAAGTAGTTATTTTACAAGTTGGGCAATATGAAAATCATAAGACTTTTGCCGTTCACTCATTAAACATGTATTTAATTTTGGTACTAACATAACTTCCTAATATTAATTTTTTTTAGAAAAAAGATGTTTAGGTTTTGTTAGAATGAAATTGAGGGTTTTTTTCCCTTTTGAATTCACTTTTCAAGACTGGAAATCTGAAGCACACAGCCCCATGAGGAGGATGGCCAAACTCAGCTTGTTCTGGTGTCATGGCATTGGTGACTCTTGCTTTTGCTGGAGTGGTGATTGCAGTGGGCAGTGCTCACTTTCACACCCCCACACACAGAAAGATGAGTTACTTCTCCACTTTACTCTTCTGTCACACATCCTCTGACAACAACCACATCCCTCCTAAACCTGGGACTGTGCCCTCCTCCTCCCATCTTCCAGGTGATCAGCTGCAGTAGTCTGTGTGTGTTCCATGACTCCAGCAACTCCTGGAATGAAATTGCTTATGGGCAGATGGTGGCATGAGCCATGGGATGGTCATTTGCACACAGGCCGGGCTGACACTGTGTAAATTCTGGCTAGGGAGGCTCACTCTGTGCAAGGGAGGCCTGGCCCTGGCTGGGAGCTGTCTCCACGTGCTGTGCGCTCTCCTCGAGGTCTCACAGCTTGGAACTTCTCTGCCCTGTGAGAAATGGTTACTGAAACCCTTGGTGCAGGTGACTCACAGAAAGGGACCGGTAGAGCTCAACTAGTCCTGGGGTGTCAAGGACAGAGCATCGCTGCGATTGTGCCACTCCTGAAGGGGGTTTTCTAACTTGTTCTTCAACATTTCCTTGGTAGTTTGGTGACCTGCATGGGCGGCGTGCGCGAAACCGCAGGCGATATCCTGAGGCGGGATAGGGATGGGCGCGGGCACTCGGAGACAGAGCATCCTCCGCACAGCAGCGTCCTACGCCCCGGCCCCGCTCCTGGCGAGGGGAAGCTGCCGCGGGATCCCGGCTCCCCAGCCGCTCCCGGCGGGCTGTGACCGGGGGGCCGAGGCTGTCCCAAGGCGGGCGCTGCCGGCGCCGCGGTTGCCGGTCGGTGCCTGCCGGCAGCCGCAGCTCACCTGGCNCCCCGCCGTCCTTGCAAAATGCTTGGCATCCTCTGGGGCTCTCACATCTGGAGTTCTTCTTTTGCACTCCTGGCAGCAGCTGCTCGGTCNTCTTTTCGTTTTTTTAAAATCGAGACTCAGGAAAGCAGTAAGTGCCCTTCCCCTGCCCACTCAGAGCTGCCCTCCCCAGAGCCTCCAGGGTACCGTTCTCTTTCTTGGCTTCCTTGCATCTGTCTTTCTTCTGTCTCTTCCTTTTAAGATTTGAAAGCTATGAACTCCTTGCTGTCTGTGTCCCTCGGGTTGCTCTTGCTGAGAATTCCCCTAGGCCTTCAGGAGCTGTGGCCTGTCACCCCTCTTCCCTCAGTGCTGCTGGTTCAGCAGGGTGCTGCAGAAGTGCCTTTTCCTCCTTCCCTGCGCTGAGCATGGCCTGGTGGAGTATGAAGGACAGGCACCGAGTTCATTAGTGAGCTCCGTACCCCAGACATCTGCCCAGAATTTAAGCTGGTGTTATGACAGTGGCGTCCACCTCCATCTCTAGGTCTTGGGCAAGTTTCTTGGGTCCCTCACCAATGTGAGAAGGCAGGATCTTGCATGTCTTGCCTTTGCTTCCTGAGTGTCTGCAGTGGCAGCTCTCAGAGAACCCCATGAAGAAAACTATCAGAGAATGCTCTGACTTCTGTGCCCTGCATGCCTTCCCCACACCCTTCCAGAGATTTGTCTGCATGTGACTCAACATCCTTGTGGTAGTCGCTGTCACAGCAGCTTTATCCAAACACTGTTCCTGCTCTTCGTTCCTGGGCCTGCCCTCTGTCCGCAGGTCCTGCTGACAGTGCATGCAGAACCATCCCTGTGGTCCCCAAAGATGGATGTCACAAGTCACTGCTGTGGCCCCTGCACCCTCCAAAGTGCTGGCCCCTGGCCCAATGGTCCTGGAACTACTGGTCCTGGGCCAATGGTTCCTCCACATAGGTCCACATGTGCCCTGGTTTGGGTTTTAGAAGTCATTCGTTTCTTTTAGGAAACAAACTTGTTTTGACCCAGCCTGAAGAGAATTGCAGACAGCATATTGACCATCTAGTTTCAGACCTGTCTCCCTCTCGGTCTTCTCCTCCTTCAGGGCCTCTTTGATGTATTTGGCTTCATTTTGCCTTGGGGGTGGGGAGTGTACAGCTCTTGTCTTCAGTTCTGTAGGAAGGGAAATCCATCACCCAGGAAGTTCATGGGCTCTAGGTGACTCCAGCAGCCTGTGGTAGCAATAATCTTTCTTGTGTGGGACAGATGTAATCAATCTTCAGTTCTCCAAATATTTTACGCAACAGGGGTTCAGTATTTTATCATTCATTAGTTGGGCAAAGTTTGGGTAGGCCCAAGTCTTACTCAGTGCCTAAATAAGAGAATGTGCACTAAAGCACACAGTCAAGGGGTCCATGCTCGTTAGCTGCAGAGGAACATTAGTCCTTCCTCTTGCTCCACCTCACTGATACCCTTGTGCTGGATATAGAAATACTGAACCACATTTTCATGGTGTCTGGATAGTGCCCAGTATCCACTGCTGAGTGTGCCAGCTGTGGGTGGAGGAGAAAACTCACGTGGCTAACTACAGACATTGCTGCTCTGAGCAGCTGGTTTTAGACAGGATTTAGCTTCTCTAAAGAGAAGCTGTACTAATCCCAAACTACACAGAAAAGAGGTAAAACACAGCCCTGGCAAGAAAGTGCAGTGACTCTAGGGTGAGGCTCAGAGACAGGAAGATAATGTGGCTTCCAGAGCTCCACCACATGTTTGGAGACAGCTCCAAATGATCCCTGCCAGCTCAAGATATATCAGAGCTTTGAACCTAAGTTTGCTAAACCTGAGATTGGACACCTTGAGAAACAGGAGCATGACTTTGGGAAGAAACTTTGGTGTTTCTTGATGTGCGTAACAATAAAGGAGCTGGAGAGTGTGTGCAGAGCAAGATGTGACTCTCCTCTGATGAGCTTCTTCAGCAGCTTCTAGCTAGATGGGAATTGAACCAAGCAAAGATTGACCTTGTGAGGCAAAGTGATCTTGTGCAATGTGGTGGAAGAATTCCAGCTTCAATCCTTGCTTATCAGAGCTGGCCGCCTGAGGTTTTGTAAGAATTAGACACAGCATCTGGTGCCTGTGGATCTGAACATGTTACAGGGTTTATTAAGCTTATAAGGGACCTGGCAAGGACTAGTTTGCACCACTCCTCTCATGCTTAGACTGACAGATCTTAGTTGATTCTTGTTCTGCCTTGCTGCTCCATCATTCTTTTCCCCCAGCAGGTGAGTAGTTCTAGGGTAGGGAATATAATATTCTTGTCTCACAGTATGGCTTAGAGGATGTTCCTATGAGGAGAAAACAATTGTTAAATAATCCTTCTGCCTCTTGAATGTCAGTCATTAGAAGGATACAGACACTTGTTCAAAGAGTCATAAGCCATGCTGATCTGTGATAGCTGCAGTGAGGATAAACAAGGTGAGGACAAGCCTTTTTCATCACCTCTTTGACAGGCAAGGTTAAGTGGAAGCCAGGGGTTACTGGAATGGGATTTAGTATTTTCTCATTATTTAGTGTCAAATACACATGTATCAGGATTGTAATATAAATTTTGGGAGATTTTTGCATTCTCCTGCAAGGGAAGGGTCAGCATTGTAAGAGAGCAACAGCTAGGCAGGTAAAGGATGGAAGGCTACAACTTGAGCTCTGTGTGGGAGAAAAGGAGGCTTGGGCTGGGGAGGGTCATTTGATAGGTGGATCCAAGGGGTTTGGATCCTTTTGTTGGGTTGCTCTTGCCGAGTGATGATTGTGTGACTGTCATATTGGCTGGAGCTGATCCAGGCATCTGGTGAAAATGAAAATGAAAGCTGAGGTTTGGCCATCTCCCTCTTTTCTTTCCCTTTTGCTGTAGACATTGTTCGCAGTGACATTGCCCTGGATAAGCAGAAAGGCTGTAAGATCGCCCAGCATCCTGACATAATGTTGGAGCTACAGAGGGAAAAGGCAGCTCAGATGCACTTGGTTTTGTTAAAGGAGCAGTTTTCAAACACATACAGCAACCTCACACTAACAGGTAAGGCTGCAAGACCGGCTCTGGAGCCAGGAGCTTGGTCTAGTTCTTGCTAACTCACAGGTGTGTTAAAACCCTCAGGGTTCTTCGCCTCTGTATGAATCAGCATCTCTCTGGCTGCCTCTGTTTCCTACCAAGGTTACTGGGTACTGGGGGGGAGAGGACCAGCAGGAACTTGAGGTGGACTCATAAGGCCTCTGCAGCTGGCACCTATGCAAACACTCCAGATTTGGTGCCCCTGAACAGAACATTTTCTACAGTCTGACCTAAGCAGAATACCACGGCATGTGAAGTGCTGGAGAAATCTCCCTGCTAACTGTTCACGTCGATGGGGCTGCAGCAATTACTAAATTTGGAGTCCTTTAAGCTGCAGCTGATTTTTTTTCTTTCCAGAGCATGCACTTTGTGTGAACCCAGTAAATATTAAAGAGCAAATATAAAGGGATAATGGCCTAGACAGAGATGAGAGGATACTCTTTTTCTGGCAACTGTTTGTATTATCCAGGGAACAGAATCTCGATGGAGGAGACTGCCACATTTTGGATACACATTTAATGGTGCTTGTAAAGGGCTGATGTCTTCAGGCAGGGAGAGGGCAGAAGGATGGTATCCCAGCAGCCAGCACGGTCCTCTCATATCTCTTCTCCTTATCACTACAGCTGGGTGAGCCACAGATGATGACAAGGAGGAAGAGACTAATAAATCAAATGAGACCCCCTTCTCCTCTTGACAGGTCCCTTACCTGTGAAAGGCAGGCAGGCAGGCATCTTATTTTTGTAGGAGGGAGGGCCCTGCACTCTGTCTGGGGAGGAGGTGACAAACCCATGGTGGCCCTCCCCTGCTGCTGGGCTGGGAGAGGCAAACCTGTCCTGCACAGCCTCCCCCACTCTGCTGCCACCTCTATTCCGGTGCCCGGCCCCTGCCTTGAAGCCAGCATGGGTCTGTATCCTCACCGGTGAGCTCTGTCTCTGCTGGGGACATCAGCTGTGTTGGAGCTCCGGGGGACCCCATGGGGGTCAGATGGTGACACCAGCGCTTTCGAAAGGCTCAGCCCAGGGGGTCACTGGATATCGGGGCCATGACTGTAGCTGAATCGCATCATTCCTGAAGGCCCAGCATTTAAATGGGATCCTCAGGGCCGTTTCTCATTCTCTGTAACGTAATCCACTTGGCTGTTTATTCCCAGTACAACTGCTGGAATCAACATTGTCAGCTTTTCCCCTGACAACTTGCTTACTTTCCACTAAACAAACTTCCCTCGAGAAGTGAAGCTGCTCTCCCCTATCCTCCTTCCCTTGCTGCTTCAAAAGCTCTCTGGCATTGCTCACATTTTTTACAGAACCTGCAGAGCAGAGGTGCTACCTGGTTATCAGCTTAGCTCTTAGCCTTTCCAAGTGTGTTTACAGGATAGTTCAGAAGGTTTTAGCTCTAACTCACCAGGGTAGAGAGAGCAATTTCACCAGAATATTACCCAAAGAACTATTTTAATGTTCTTTAACTCCCTTTGAATGTGAGCAGAGCAACTTCATAATTGTTATGAAGTTTAATCTTTTATTTCATAGACATAGTCTGAGAACATGGTCTCTAGACAGCTAAGCATAATATTTAACTGGAACTCTACTAACTTGTGTAAATATTTCCCTTCTCTGTGATGGATCTGGTGTTTGGGGTGGGTAGAGGGGGTTGTACATCTGTTGCAGAAGGACATTTCTTACCTTCAAAATTCAACCAGACAGAGTTTGCTTGAGGACTTCTTTTTGTTCTGCACAAAACAGTGAGTTTGTACAGTGCCACAGGGAGTCCCCAGGTCATGAGGCAAAGTGCAGGAACAAGAATGCAGGTGTGGTGTAGGGAGTCCTTAGTGAAGGGCTGAGTTTGCAGGGATGGACTATCCATGAGGTCCTTGAGAACAGGGTTTTCTCCTGGGGGTCTGTATCGAGGAGTCACTTGGCCTCATGCAGTGCACGTCCTGTGGATGACCTTCACTGTCCAGCCCAGACTGGAGCAATATTGAACCCCACACCTCTGTGTGAGAGAGCTCCTACTACTGCTGGCTCTTCAGTTGTACCCAAAAAATGTAAATGGACTATCTTGCCCAAACTCATACAAGAATAAAGGTGCTTTATGATGGGATAGCTCCTCTAGGAGAACTCGAGAGTAGAAATACTTCTGTGTGGCATTTTTATTCCCATATCACTACCACTACCGCTGTAGTGATCTGGATGAAAAGTCCCATTCTTTTCCTCATCCTCTTCCTCACAGGTAATATAGTTACATGAACAATTTGGAAGACTTTCAGGCTTCCCACTCTGCTTTCAAGTGTGGGCAATGGGTTCTGGCAACAAACTTTCAAGCAGTACCCTCCTGAGTTTAGGAATGAAAGCTCTCAGAGTGCAGGGCATGATTCTGCAGTCTCCGGGCATCAATGTAAGTTGAGGGCTTTTTCAAATCTATTCACCAGTTGCATAAAATTCCCAGTGTGTTCCTTATTTCAGGCATCAGGCAGAGCTGTGTTATACAGGGATTTAAGTTGCTCACAGCAGCAGGTACTTCCAAGGTAAGAGGGTGTCTTGAAATGTGTGGTTTTGTGCTAAGACACAACTGAGACTGAGTGAAACCAGGCAGTCTTTCTGGCTCTCATTCCTCCAGGAACACATGTGAGACTCTGGCTTAGACCACTTTGGTTTCTCTCATCGGGCCCTCCTCGGCTCCTGTCTGCAGGCTTTCTCTTGCATCTTGCCTCTGCCTTCTGTATGTGATCTTTCCAGGCTTACTGTGCCTTCCTCCCTAACATGAGCAATTGCCTTTGATCTGTGACCGTGCTATTTAAATGCTGTAAAATATTTTGAGGTTTATTAATCTTTGCTGTTTCCCCTGCTGTGCTCAGAGATGAGTATCTTGTTTCACAGATCAGCATCTCTCGTGCTCCCGGGTCAGTCCGTGGTAGAGAAAGGGGGAGAGTGCACAGCACCGCCTACTCTCCTCTGGGAGCCAGCTCCCTGAGCTCAGCCTGCCCTGGGACGGGGGAGGAGAAGGACTCTTCCCTTAGAAATACTTTGCTCCTTCACAGTTCACATAGCAAGCAGCGATTCTTTTGTTTTGTATCAGCTGGGCTAGAAGTTGTAACCATTGCAGCAGGCTCCCCTCCTTTGCAGCCCTCAGAAGAAATGTTCAGGCGACAGGAAGGTCATTTTGGAGTCCTGGAGCCGGGGGGGAGATGGGGGGTGCGGCATGCACAGAATCGGGCTGGCAGCAGGTGAGGTGTGAGGAACTGCCTCGGGCAGTGGAGACACAGTGTGCATGCAGATTTTAGACTGAGCTTGTGGGGAGTGGGGCAGCGTCAGGCTTCAACAGACTAAATCCAAATTCCTCCACCTGTGGTGCCAGTTTGGGCTGGGGTAGTGTACTGCATTTGTAGTTTAAGAGACTGGACACCCACGGGTTTCTGCACTGTTCTCAAGGAAAGCCTGTTAAGCCTGTGGAAGAGGGAACTGTTCAGATCAATAGACACGTGTGAAAAACTGGCCCCTTCCGTATTTGCATGAAGTGTTAAGTGTAACTGAGGTTTCCTAAGAAACAAGTATGGACTATAAACTTCCCTGTAGGATTCCCCATCCATAGGAAACAAAATAGTGCCCCATGTTTCATTTTGAATCATGGAGAAATACCTTTCTGCTGTACCTTCTGCCTGAAACTGTGATACAGATTACTTCACTGCGTCAAGAGACTCATGATGGGAGCTCTCTGGCCTGTTGTGCCACACCACATCTGCACTAAAAAGCCAGTGAGGAGACTGGGAGGTGTGTGGTGGGAGCTCTCCATCCTGTAGTATCGTACAGCACAGAATCTAAAAGCAGTGATTATGGGGTCAGACCCTCCTCACGTGGCTTGTAATGATCCCAGGTGACCCTCTGTGGTCCCACCGTGCTGAGGGTGTTGTCAGTGTCACTCCCCACTGCACTGAGAGAGACATGAAAGGGCTAAACTCAGATGGAGCTGATAGGAACAGAGCTGAGAGCTGCTGAAGAGTGCATTTCACTGTCTGTGTCCAGCACTGCATTCAGGAGTTTTACACTGGCATCCCACTACCGCATCAGGGTAATTAGATAGCTTAAACTCTGCCATAACAGCAGTTTGATTTCTCTGTGAGTTTTTTCTGTGAAAAAGTCTACTTTTGGAGATATCAGCAGCCATGCAGAGACACTCTTTGTCCAAGGTAAGTGGTTTGGGGGCATGAGGTGGGGGTGACAGAGTGCACACCCGCTTTTCACAGGTGGGATGTGTAATGTGGGATGAGTGGGACAAAGCAGGGTAGGGGAGCAGAGGATGTGTGTGGCTACTGCAGAACACGTGTGGGAGGCACAGAGCAGAGATGAGGGCAGTGTGTCTGTGTGAAGAGCTTGCTAGTGAGATACTGTCCCACAGAAATACGCTTTTTGCTTCTCCCCAAAGACAGCGAGAACCCCAGTTGTACTCGTCCTTTGGCAGGGAATCACACGGCTCCGGTCGAGCACCTGTGACACGTGGGTTTCGTGCACTTGTGAACCTCCTCTGGTGGCTTTGTGATTCCTGCTGAATGCTGTGGCTCTGGGAGGCAGTGGTCCTTGAGCAGGACATGCTTGTAGGGCCTGAGGCCCATTCCCTGGAATGCTGGGTCTGTGAGAACCATGGCTCAGAGGTTGCCCTTGCAAGAGGGTTTGTGTAGGAAGCAGAGCATGGGGTTGGGTGTGCTTTTGGTGCCTGTGCTGCCAGGCAGTAAGGCCACTCTGGTTATTTTTGCTTGAATTTTCCTCAGATGGGTTTTATCCCCCAGCTACACCTAACTGCATGGGACTGGAGGGTGGGCCACTTTATGAGATGGTACCTAACAGGGTTGTTGCAAAGGTAAGTACATCTTCCTTGCCTTTTCGCATCTTGTCTGGGATCAGCAACCTAAATGTCCTGTGGTCTGCACAGCAGCGATATGTATCATGGCTGTTTTACTGGGTGCTGCACAGGGATGGTCTGCACTGTGCTGGCTCTCCAGCTTCCCTTCAAGGAGAAAGCGCCCTGGGGCTGTGTAACAGGGCTGGGAGAGTCCTTTGGATCAAGTTCTCTGCCCTTCTTTCCATCACAGACCCTTACATTGCACACATTATCCACAGCATTGTACAAAATAGATCTGAAAAGGACCTCAAGAGGGCATCTTCTAGCCTTTTCCATGGCAAATCTGCACCTGATCTCTGCTTGGGGAAAGGTGTCTGGGAAGAGGCCATGTCTTTTGTATGACCAGCTGGTACACTTGGAAAGTCAGTCAAACTCTGGGGCCCTTGAACCCTTTGAAGAAAAAAAGCAGCGTTCAAAGCTGAAACCACAGTGAAAATAGTCACCCAGAAGTTGTCACCTTGATTAGCACAACTGGGGTCCTGGTGGAGAAGTCTTGTCAGCAAAGGGAACACAAGTATCGTACCAGGTCCTGTGGGAAAGAGGGGGACAGAACTGCTGTGAAACACTGGAGGTTTTCCTGGGAGGAAGGGACCAGGAGAACTGTCATGTCATTACAACACTATCTGCACTGAGCCCACTGTTAGTGACCAGCAGAGGTGCCAACCTTTGGGGTTAGTTTGCAGGTGTCTTCTGAGATCTTGGGATCAGATCCAATGGAATAGTGCTGGGAAAAATAAATCCTGGAAAACAATCTCGGGTAACTGAGTGTTTTTGTGCCATTATCAGTTGTTTATATGAGCTCATTCTGAAACAAAGTGGCTGTTTGTTTTTACTACACAGCCTTCTGAGGGTGCTTGCTGTAGCTGCAATATATTGTGTTCCTGAGCATGTCTGTGTAAAGCCAGGCATGTGCAGGCTGTTGGGGTTCAGCATTGCTCAGGTTGTGGGGACATCTCTGTTGACAGCTTCAAATAATGTGGCATTATCCTTGCTTTAAAACCTCCTGTGATGGCAGTGATGCTCCCTACCTCAGCAGTCAGCTCCAGGGTGTAATTAGCTATATCATTATGGAGTTGGTATTTTTAAAATCTCTTGCTTCAGTTTAAGCCCACAATGGCATGTCCTCTCCCTGTGGACATGGAGAACAGCTTACAGCACTCCTTTTCTCTTTGCAGAAATCTTTTACATATTTGAGGCTTGTTATCCTGTTTCCCTGAAGACTTTTGTTCTCTGCAGTGAACAACTGCCTTTCATTTGCTCTTTTCTCGTGTCCATTTTATTTTCAAGTTGAATGACACATGTGTAGCTGCTTCTGCATCTTGAGATCCCTTTCAGCCCTCTACAATTTTTTTGCGGCTCTGTGTTTTGTTGGGGTCCCTTGGGCTCTCTCCACTGGTCTGGGATGTTTTTTAAATGCTTTGCCTTGAAAGGAGACCAGTATTGTAGCTAAAGCCTTTCTTGACTAAGAAAAGCAGCAGGGTTATTTCATGTACCTGGTGCGTGACACTTCTGTCTGTATAATCATGGATTTTTTTGCTACAATATTGCCTGTTCGTGCCTGCAATTTTGTGTACCATTTCCCAACCAGCTGTGCATTTCCCACATGGAATTTCATCTAGACCCTATTTTCCTAATTTTCTAATTAAAATGTTACACAGAACTGGAGGTAAAGCCTTGAGAAAGTAAAGGTACAGTGTTGCAATCTTTGAGCCTCCAAGGCTTCCGTGGAGAGAATATGCTTAGTCATGTACTATACCCTACTTCCTAAGACCCTCTGTTATCTCCCTATTGGCTGTATGCCAAATGTCCTACGACTATAGGTCAAAACACCAAGACCTCAGACTATTGGCTAGTTATCCCAATCCTACCTAATCCTATAAAAACCCCTACTTCTGCCCACTTCGGCAGAAGACGCTGTTCCCGGACCCCTTCACGGAACCCCCAATAAAGAACTCGTGGAATACTCCGGGTCTGCTCTTCTCGTCTCTTTCCCCCCTGAGCTAGCAAGCGACTACCTGGCAAAAGCTGATTAATCACCGAAGAGCTGGACCGCCTGATAATCTCAGGCTGATTGCCAGGATTAGTCC
The DNA here is from genome assembly GCA_013400315.1 of Bombycilla garrulus. Lineage (NCBI taxonomy): Eukaryota > Metazoa > Chordata > Aves > Passeriformes > Bombycillidae > Bombycilla > Bombycilla garrulus. The sequence continues at coordinate 85,682 of VXBU01015748.1, read as the reverse complement.
ACGGCCAGGGCGCTTGCCGGACCCTGCAAGATCGGAGCTGATCCTTAGGACGGGGACCGGACCCTCCACGCTATCCGGACGACTCCAAAACGGCACCCGGGGGCTTTGTCTGCCACCCAGGCTGGCCACCCGGGCAGGGCGGGAAACCCCCGGGTCAACCGTTTTAGTACAGAACATCTGTTGCCTCTATCTCACACGAGACCTTGTTGCTCTATCACAGAGAAGTCAGGTTGCCTTCACATGGCAGGGCTATTACTTCCAGCCCTTCCTTGCAGATGGATTGTTTGATGATTTCTTTCAAAATTTTTCCAGGAATTGAAATTATGTTGGCTGGCTTGCCATTTCCTTGGTTTTTCAACCTGTTGAACATAGCCACTATATTTGCCCTTTTCTGGTCTTTTAGAACCTCATTCGTCTTCCAGAAATTCCAACAGATAGTTGCTGACGTATCTCCACCTTTTTTTAGACATCAAACTTCTGTAGTTTTCATTCTGCTAAGGTACCACTATACATTACCCTTCTACTCTGATTCTTTTAATTGCATTAACTTTGTGGTCCTAATGTTATCCTTCTTTTTGTGAAGTCTGAACCAACAAAAGCATTAAGCGTTCCTGCTTTAGCTTTGTGAGTTGTTGACTATTGTGAAATTCTGTCCCAATTTATACCTCTTTGCTTCCTGAGACAGCTGTGAGCCAAACCCCTGGGATCCCCTGCCTTCTCTTACCCTAATTAGTAGTTTTACAACTCGTTTTGTGCTGACAGCATGTGTGTGTGTGAGAGAGGTCATGAAGGTGAATCTCTTTTTCAGGTGACACCCTCTAGTCTGTTAAGCCACACTTTGGCTTTCTCATTATCTGATTTGGTTATTGTTTTAGTAACTGCGGGAAACACAGCTTCTTGTGACGTGTTCAGCATTTATTAAATTCAATTTACTGTCCAATTTAACTAGCCTCACAAGAGAAGATATTTTATAAATTGTGAATCTTAAAATTAGCAGTTATACATACATAATAATATGTAATGTCATTACCAGAACCAGCCAGTTCTGGGTGCTGTGTAGAGAATAAAGAAAACACATAAACCTAACAGAAAACAGATTTTGGTGGAAGAGGGGGAGGGCTGACACGCACTAACAGCTTTGGAAGGGCTTGTGGCGTGTTCAGTGTCATAAAGCAATCTATTAACCTTTTCTCCCTCCTCAGGAGGTGCTGAACTCTTTGGTGTGTCTCTTCCCGCCGATGTAGTTATCAAGTGTCTCCCGGTTACCGCTGGCGATCACTGCCGCAGCAGTTTCTGTGCAGCGCTCGGCTCTTTCGCTCTGTCCCTCACTCCTGGTGCTGTTCCTTTGTGCTCATGCACATCAGCCTGATGGAGCTGCCATTTCTCCTTTGCATGCTTCGAGCCGCGGAGGAGTCTGTGAATTACCCTAATCGTACCCCTGCGTTAAGATAATTTACATCTGTTCCCTTATCTTGCTGTGTGTTTACAAAACACTGTCTTTCCCAAACTCCCTTTTCATTTGGAGCAAAAATCTCACTTGCCAGCCCTCTCAGATTACTGAAGCCTCTGTCCTTACAAAGCATTGTTTTTATTCTGCCACTATTTCCCGTTCTTTTTCAAACAAGAACAAACACTCGTTTCAGGCTTCCCTGCCTGTGGTGCTTTCCACCTTCATGGCTTTCCCCATTTTTTTTCTGTTGATGGGAATCAAACCTCAAGGAGACTCCTTCCTAGTTTTGTTCCTGTCGCTTTTTTTTTTTTTTTTTTTTTTTTTTTTTTTTTTTTTTTTTTTTTTGTCGGTGCATTCCAGGAACTTGATGCAAGGCAGTGTCTGATGTCTTCCTTTCCCAGCAAATGTGTGGGCAGTTAAAGGTCCCTAATTACCAGCAGGTTCTGTGTTTCAGATGCTCCCAATAAGCCTATGCTTCCGATCTCCCTGATTTTGTAGCCTAAAGCAGACCCCCAGTGTGCCAGTGTCTGGGCTCCTTCCAGTCTTATGTTACACAGAGGACTTTATACCTGCCTTTTGTACTGCTGAGCTTCATCCCCTGCTTTTATGCTGGGCCCCAAGATCATCCAGATCTTCTTGTGTGATGTTTCTTATCCTCAACCACGCTGATGTTACTTTTCCTCTTTGTCAGCATCGTGCTTAACTCTGACTTTCAACTCCTGGAGCTTGCTTTGCCTCTCACCACCAGGTTAGAAACCCCCTCTCCCCCCACACTAATGTAATGCCTACATGCAGCAGTCAAACCTTGTGGATTTTGCTTTCAAAAGCTGAAGAGATTTGGCTCCTCAAGCTTCACTTTGCCAAAGTCCTGTCACACCTCCTCCTTGGTGCTGTGGCCATGCAGGACAGACTTTTCCAGCCCGGAGTTACAAGCCCTATATTGTTTTCCTGTACGTGTATTATCTTGTGCTTGGCTGAATTAAAGCACGCTTGGTTGGATGGTGGCCATTCAGCCATACAAATTGGATCACAGGATAAATGAGGGCTGTTTTGTTCATTATTTACTAACCTTCATTTGTGCTATCTATCTACAAGCTGCCTCTGAGGATCTTGTATTTATCTGAATGATAGGTAAAAACACTGCATCCTGTGGGATGGGAAACAAGCAATGGATAGGTTTTTGTCTCATTGGCCACTTCTGTCCATCTACTTTTGCCAAATTACTTCTATTAGTGCAAGTTCTTAAATCAAGCTGTAGCATCAGTTAGACAGGACTTCATTCTGTACAACATATGCTGGCTGGTAATTAGCTGAGACATGACTACAATGAATTATTGGTAGATTCTTATATTGTCTTTTAATTACTCTGTCAAGTTCTGCTGTCAGCCTGACTGGCTGTTGGTCCCCAGGTCAGCAAGTCCTGCTGAAGCGCCAGCATGGGGTTAGGGCTCACCTGCCCTTCTAGAATTACTTGGCATTCCAAGATTTATTAAAAATTAGCATCAACAGGTCAGAGATCTCCTTAGTGCGCTTGGAGGTGCAAATTATCCAGGGTGGGTGATTTAATAGTGTTTATCTAAAGCAGATGTTATTTAATTCATGTCTTGCTCATTAGTAAATGGTAATGTATATAGTCATCTTATGATGAATTCATCATCATATTTTTTTTGTAAATGCAGAGTGCCTATATTTGTATTTTTGTACTTACACTGATAATTTTACCATGTGCATAAAATAACACAGCTATGTCTCTTCATTTCTCTTCTTTCCTCTATATTTAAATTTCCACTCATAACTCAGCAAGGCATGAATTTTTCCATCATGCTTGTTAAATACGGTATTAATTTTCTATACTTTGTAATTTGCAGTTGGTTGCTATTTCTTTAGCATTACAATCATGGGTTATATTATCTTCCGTTATTGCTATTTATACCACTGCATAAGGATGGTTTTCCGGCCAAAATCCCCTTCCACCATGGTGGTGGAATATGCTGATTTTAGCCATCACCTAAAAGCAAAACAAAAGAAAATCCCCACCAAAATCCTCTTTAAATATTCCTTTGGTGTCTTTTGTCTGGTATTTTCTTCACAGTAACTTAATTAGATTTTTTTTCAGCCTAGAGATGTTGAAGCATCTTGTGTATGTATTTTTGATTGGGATTACAATCCCACTAGCTTTGCTCAAATATAAACTCAGAGAAGGTAGATGTCTGTGTGGACAGAGCAGGAGACTCTGTGCCTGGTGAGTTCCCAACATTTTTAAAAACTTCTTTGGCAAATTGTGACATAGCAGCTGATTTTGTTGCAGCTGTAGGAGTACCGCTAGTTTCAGCCCTCCAGCCACCATTCCTGTGTGTTTGCTCCCTGTGAGAAACACCACGAGTGGTATTTGCAGGCTGCTGAGGCGCTCGCAGCCGGGGATCCGGGATGTGGGACTGTGGCGTGCAGGATGCATCTGACACACCAAAGCTCTGTGGCTGCTGGTGGAATCAGGGAGGAGAGGGGAAGGCGCGGCTGGTGAGCCTGGCTTGGCGGGGAGTGGCGGGATAATCTCTGTGGCTGGTCCCTGGCTCCTGCCCCACGCTGCTCGGAGGGGGCACTGCCTGCTGGTGGGAACACAGTTTGGTTCCCAAGGCTTCTTCTCCGGTTGCTCGCTCTAACTCTTTTTCCATCTGTCCCTTCATTTATTATTTACCGCTTTCTCTTGCTCTTCACTAGCTGGTTCCCAGTGCTCTGGAAGGGGCTGTCTTAATGGGGAACACAAGGACAGCAGCAAATATTGTTGTACTGCTCCTCTGCCAGCCCTCCTTGTTGCACGGATGGGACTGTGTGGCACACACAATTAATTAAACTCTTTAACACTTTTTCCAAGTTAAGAAAAGGGTCAAAATCCTGTACTTAAGAGCCCCTTGAGTCCTGGAGTCCCCCATGCAGCCCATGCTCTGCTTTTTCAGAGGCTCATACTGGGGATGGATACACGGGGGTGGGAGAGTAACGTGAGAAGTTCTGGATATGCATGCTTAGTGCAGCTAAAAGTGGTGGGGGAGAAGTGAGGTTACAAGGTGTTCAAAAGAAATTTTGGATCTCTCTTTACTTCATTAAGTTTTATATTGGATTGCTGTGCCAAGAGACACAATCATTGACTTTCTTAAAGAAATGAGTTTAAATTTTCTTTTTTTCCTCCGATGAAAAGGTGGCAAAAACAAAGATTTTGTGGGAGAAACTGAAACCAGTTCAAATATAATTCTATTAACTAATTAGGGGAACTCTGGAAATGGGACTGAGACTCACAGGCCTTTTTTTCTTCTCTTTGCTGGGGCACTCCAAGAATTGGATCACCTGGGGAAAGCATGTTTAAGAAATACCAGATGGTCTCTGCGATGCTCCAGCTGTGGACAATCACTCCCAGCCAGGCAATCTGCCTTGCTGTCGAAGCCCTCTAAAACTGTGCTGCCCATTTGTCATGCTTCTCCAATTGCAGCGCTCTGGATAGCTTCTTTTTTCCTTGTCTGGCTCTTCCTTTCCAGTTTTTATCACCCACCCCCTCCATGAGCTAATGTAGTAACATCCCTTCATTGGCTATAAATCCATTGAAGAGCCATATATAAAATATTACTTTGTTAGTGAAGATTGGGAAACATCTGTTTTTTACCCATAAGAGTCAGTCTCTACTTGTCTCATATGACGATGTGACTATTTATAAATTTTTAAAGAAAAAGAAGTAGAGAAAATGGGAATCCTAGGAAAAAAACTCAGTGGAGCCTCTAAATAGAGGAAACTGATTCAGCTCTGGGATTTGTTTGGAGGCTTTTCGGGGAGGTGGCAGGGGCACAGGCCAAGAAATTTCTTAGATGTCTGACAAAGTAGCAGTCATACCAAGCAGAGGGTCCTTCTGGAAATATTTAGATGCTGTGTAACAGTTCCTAGGTGCTTCCCAACACACACTTGCACAGGAAAACTGTGGGTCTAAACCTTTATGTATTATCTACTACACAGAACAGAAACCTGGGAACAGTGACGGTTCTTGGATTAGCAGCAGACTTTAACTGTGGGGGAGTACGCACAGAGTAAAAAGGCATGTAGCTCTGGAGACCTTGCCTTTAGGTGGCTATGCCTCTAAATTTATGCACCTAATTTAGATGGTTATGTCCCCAGGGCTTGCTGTCTGAGCCTATTGGCATGAACAGCATCTCTTCCAACCCTCTCAGCGCTGCTGCCGTGCTGAGCTGTCTGCCTTTCCTCACACATATAGCACTTATGTCTCTATCTCCTTGCTGGACAAGGGCATTGCTGTCTGTGAGTGCACGTGTGGGGAGAACTGCCTCTTTCACCCCAAGGTGACAAGGGTGCAAGAGCAGGATGCTGGGGCTCCATTGTGCCTGCCGTGGGGTGTGACAGGAGAGTTTGGGTGGATATGGGGCCTTGGGCTTGTGTGGAAAAGCTGTACAAGCAGCCAGGCAGGCTTTGGGAAACTTGGTTCATGCTGATGGGGTGAGCTGTGGAGTAGGATGCTCTGCCAGCTGTGCTGAGGTGACAGAACAAGGAGCAAGTCTGTAAGGAAGGCGATTGGGAGCATACGAGGGAGGATGCTGCTTTGGGTGAGCTGGGTGGGAGGGATGCTGCACCTCCAGAAAGCTGCCTTTGGTGCTGTTTACCTTGCCTGCCAGTCTCTGAGCCCCTCAGCACATGAATATGGAAGAAGGAAGAGGAAATTTTGTGGTTTGCAGGTAGTGTCAGGATTTGCCACAGCTGCTTTCTGTTCCTTGCAAGGCTGGCATATAGGAATGAAGTTCTAGAGCTTCTAATGACTGATGGTGTTCCACATACAATCAGGATGGTTTGGGTTGGAAGGGGCCTTAAAAACAATCTAGTTCCAACCCCCTTGCTGTGGGCAGGGGCATCTTCCACTAGACCAGGTTACTCAAAGCCCTGTCACACAGAATCGGAGCCTTCCCCTGCCCCTTTGCTGCCCAAACATGAGATTCTCCTCTCCAGTCTCCTTTCCTCAGGATCATGGACTGCATGTTGGTCTGGACACAGCTCACCCATCTGAGGCAAGGAATGCCCCAGAAGGGACCTCTTTCCTCCCTCTACCAGCCAGCCTTGCACATCCCACATAAGCTCCATGGTGGATGGCTGCCTGCTTTTCTCAGGCTGGCCAAAACCAAACTCCATGTGTGTCTCCCCTGCTGATCCCTCTCATGCCTTTCTGCAGGGCTGTGGTTGACAGCTGTGTCTTCCCTGTGGCCTCATAACACGCTCATGCTGCTCCGTCTCCCCCTCCACTAGACACACTGGCTGCTGTGCTGCTGTCCCCTCCCGCCACGCTGGAGCTCAGCCTGTTCTGATGGTTATCTGCCCTCATCGCAGCCTTGTGCCCTTCTCCTTGGCTCTTGCAGCTTTTCCTCTTTCAAAATCCTTCTCATTCTCCCTCCCGTGGTGCTCCCTTGAGCCCCATTTTCTTCCCTCTGCTCAGTCCTCTGACCAGTTGTTATAGAGCTGTGCTCCAGCAACCATGGGCATTGGTAAAAGCTTCCCAAACCCCACACAACACCCAGCTCCACCTGGTGCAGCTCCCTTGTAACACTAGTGACAAGTTAAAGGTCATTTCTCAATGGTAAGATATTAAACAGACAAAGCTGCTCTCTCTAGCAGCTGCTGCTATCTTTGTCCTCTCTGTGCCAAAGCCTTTGGTTATCTCACGTGGTGTGTCAGAGCACTGGTCTAAAATCTGCTGCTTGGCTTTGGCAAGCTCCTGTGACTGCGAGCTCTGTACAGCTCTGCTATCTGATAGTTTTACAGGTGAACTAAATTTCAAGTGCTTTGACACTCAGTATAGATTTGACATCACAGGACTAAAGAGAAAAGGTTAAACTTGAGGCGGAAGCGGATAAATAAAAAGGAATTTGGGATGTTGCAAATAGCTTGGTGGGCATGAGCCACATGGGCAGAGCAGGTGCACCCAGGGCCCTCTAAGGGTCACTGACACTGGAAATGGTATTGGGAAACAGTGCTGGGCAACATGTCCAGTGCTCATGCCCATTTTAGCCAAAATGCTGTAAGGTTGGAAAAAAAATAGGAAAAAAACATTAATATGACCAAATCCTGGAAATAGGGTGCTATAGACAAGATTTCACTAATATTCATCTACTTAAGCAAAAATTGAAGAGAGACTTAATCATAATTGCAAGTACTGTTGCAAGTGCCAACAAGAGGAAGAAAAAGTTAAAGGGAAAGATCTTGAAATATTGGAGAAGAAAGGCAAAAAAGGAAGCTGTGATTTAGAACCTAGTGGAGGACAACCTTGGCGAAATAATGTGCAGATTTATAATGCTGACAGTGGTCCTTTCTATCTTTATAACCTGTATAAATGTGCGACATGAGTGTTGTTCCTCCTAGAGAATAGGTGATGGCAGGAATGAAATAGTCCTGAAACCAAACTGAGTTTTTTAGCCTTTGTTGATAACTTGGCCAACAGGACTTTTCATTCAGCTAGAAGCAAAGCTGAGCTTGAACTGTGGGCTCTGGTTCTCTTCACATGAAAATAGCAGGTGAATTCAGCCCCTGCCTATGCCAGAACCTGCCTGGTCTTAACGTGATGGGCTTTGGTATGAAAAGCAAGATCAAGTTTAGGTCAGTGGTTTTTTTGGACAGAGGTGACTGAATTTAGGAAACCTCAGCTACATCTCCTCACTACAGCCACCCCCAGGGAGGAGCTGATGTGTTGACCAGGACAGCAGGGAGTCTTTGCTCCCTGCCACCAAATCCTTCCCTGAAACAGGATCCAGATCCAGCTATCTGAAATGTGAGTGTTTTCCCAGGAGAAACCTGTGTTTGATACAGTAGTCTTTATTTTCCTGCTTTATTCTATTTTGTTCATTCCATCTCCCAAAAAAGGTTTAGCAGATATTTTATTGAATAACTTGACCTTGAGTGTCCAAAAGTTCATTTATGATCTTGCTGTATATAAATTTCCAGATATAGGGTTTTGACACAGAAATAGTCTTCCTTTGATAGAATGTAACAAATTCAAGTTTCAGAAATTATCCTCTTGAGCCATCTCTGTGGTGTTTGGCATCATGACAAGTAATTAGTCAATCCTGAAATAGTCATCAAGCAGAGAAACAGCTTATTTTATATACTGTTTCTTAGAGAGTTAAATATTTCCACATATTCAGGCTCTGATTGGAGTCTTGGATCCTTTCCAAATGTTCAACCTGTAAAGATATTTGAGAACACCAGGACTTAGGCTCTTTCCAAAAAATGATAGATTTCACTTGAATTTTCACAAATGGAAAACCACAACTCCCCATAGCTGCAAAGAAGCAGCTGTCATACCAGGTATGGAGTATGAGAAAACACTTTCTAAAAGCTTCAGGGACTTCCCATTATCTGGAAGTTTTTAGTGCTCTTAAAACTCGCGAAGAAAACAGCATTTCTTTTCCTGCACAGCGTTGCCTGAGATAATCGGCTGCACCTGTTTGGAAGCAGCACTTCACGTTGTTCCCTCACACACACCCTTGCACGTGTTCCTGTTAATTTTTCCTAGAAGCCCAAGTGTCAACAAATTGAAGCCCAGCATTGCAGCTCTGTTCAAAATCCCAAACTGGTGAGCATTTTGCCATGCAAAGTCTGTGATCTAAGTGACTTTGAAGTTTTGAAGTTGGAATTCTGGGGTGTTGGGATACAGGCAAAAATCTACTGAAGAAATTAAAAGCACCGAATCAACAGCTCCAAACCTAAAGTTCTGCATTTTGTTGCTGTTTCTACTTATTCTAAAAAAAAAAAAGCAATTTTCCAAATTGGTAATGGGTCAGTTTTGGGAAGGGTTAAGTTTTGCTGTGATTCAGCACAGACATATATGATGAGAATTTGGGAAATAAAGAGTTAAGTCATTATGAGGTAAACCATTGTTTCGCATTTAAAATAATAGCACTTGGATAATTCTGAAGTTGTGGCTTCTGCTTTTATTGGCTGAGAGGTTGCCAAAACATGTGTGTGTTGCTCTGAATTGGTAAATTATTCCTGTTTATAGGACAGGTGTCTTCTGATGTCCTGAGTCCAGTGAGTTCTGTAATCCTAGATCCTGTTTTTGATCTATGTTTAATAAAGTGTGACAGAAGGAGATAGGAACCTTGCAGACCAAATCAGGCTTGGAATGTTTTGAGTTTAGCTCTGCCCAGCTCTGTCCACTTGTAATGCAGGATATCTTTCCATCATGATCTCGCCCTTTGAAAATTAATTTTTTGACTTCTCTTTTTTTTCTGAAACACATGGACTCATTTACATGCAGCCTCCTGTGTGCCAGCCTCCTTTTGTGTTGACTCAAGGAAAAAAATGCTTTCTCACATATTTTTAACACAGCTTTTCTAATGCAGAAACCACGGTGAGGCAGTGCTGCAGGGAGGGATGTGGTGGCAGGAACAGAGTCAAGGTATATGTGATGGCAGTCATGAAAATGAACCCTTATGTTTCCACCAGCGTCTGATTTAAACTGTGCCTCACAGCTGTTGGTTTGGGCTATGCAGTGTCACTGAAAAGGGGCTGGATTAGTTGCAATTAGTTATGTGGCTGTCAAAATCACTCTTTTTCATTATCTTGCAAGCTGCTGGTTGAAGTAAATCAAGAATCATGGAATCATGGGATGGCTTAGGTTGGAAGGGACCTTTTAAAGGTCATCTTGTCCAATCCACCAGTTATGGGCACCTTCCAGTAAACCAGGTTGCTTAGAGCCCCATCCAACCTGGTCATGAACACTTTTGGGGATGAGGCATCCACAATTTCTCAGGGCAAACCGTGCCAGTGTCACAGCACCCTCATTGTAAATGCAGACAGATCTAGTTATTATGTTGCTGATACATCTGCTCTGGTCATTATATTGCATCTTAAAAAGAAATTAAAAAATATTTTAAAATATGACCAAGCTCCTCTTCTACAAAGGAGTGCAGACCTTGAAGCTGGAGGTTCAAAAGAGACACAGGTTATTCATAGAAGGGAGAGAAATGCAGGTTTGCAGACAGGGAATCTCTTGAGAAGCCTAATTCAAGGGAAGAGGTGCAGCAGCAACAACAAGGGACCAGGATAGAGGGAGAGATGGGGTTTCCTGCCATGTCCAGTACCCCACCCCCCTCTGGTCTGGCCACCACAGAGCCAGGCCCTGTTGTTCTGTGTCCAGGATTGGAAAAGCTCGGAGGAGCCCCACCAAGGAATACACGGCAGGGGAGGTCAGCAGAGTGGTTAGCGAGGAGCAGCTTCTGTCAGCAGAGCACTGAGGATACCATCATGCCAGAAAAGGAACTGGGTCTGGAGGGAGGTGGTGGGGGCCATGAGAACTGGATGGGAGGTTTGGCTCTCTTTCAAGCAGTTCCTGAAGCCAGATCAGTCCTCTTCGCCAGCTGGTGTGAGACGTTAGGTTTGTGTTATTTCTGGCAGCCCCACGGGGACTGGGAGTAGCTCCATGCCTCGTGTTTCTCTTTCTGAGGACAGGATAGTCCAGAAGCAGCACAAGTTTTGCATTCCTGTTCCCAAGAGATGCAAGTGCCAGTTTGCCCTCAGGTAAAAGGTGTGAGGAAAAGAACCCAAGCTGCTGTGCCTGTCTTTCACCTCTGATGCCACCAGCTTCCTCTGCTGGCTGCCCTGGACTTCACATGACCAACTATCCAGGTTTCCCCAGATGTGTTCTCTTGTCTGTCACTCTCTAGCCAGACTTGGGGAATTCATGTGTCTCCTGGCCTTGCATGCTGCTGTGCGTGCACAGAAACTCTCCACTGCCCTGTGTCTGGGAAGCCCAGATGTGTCCACAGATGCAGGAATCCTGAGGGGCTGCCAAATGTCTGGAAATGTAGAATATGCCCCCATGCATAGGAGCCTTGAGTTGTTCCTTGCCTGGAAATCACTAATACTTTTATGTGCAAGGGACTGGACATGCAGGGAATTTTGGATGGGCAACTGTACATGTGTGATGCAATTGCTTTTAGTGCACCTGAAGGAAATGCAGGATCTCAAGGAGGAGTTGGTGTGTGTGTGTCCTGGTGTGTCCACAGAGGTTTAGGATTAGTTTTGTTGCACATGCACAGGCTGCTCTGTACAAGCATGCATACTTTGGAAATCCTTGACAAACTGTCCTAGTCCTTCACATTCCCTTCCTCCATGGGACTATTTTCCATTAGGATCAGTAGGAAGGCCCTGTGTGTTGTGGTCTTGCTTTGAGGCAATTCCTTTTTCTGCTTGATCTTTGTGCTTCCTTGCTGGGCTCCTCAATCCCCTTTCAGCCCAGGTCTCCATGGGGATCTGTATCTTCCCATTCCTCTCTGCAGCAGAGAAGAGCAGAGGGTGGGACAGGGTTGATCTAAAGCTTGCCTGACGTGCTGCTCACTTGCACTTGGGACGTGGCAGGACTGTAACTGGTGCAGAAGCTGCTGTATTTGCACTGTGGCTTTTCCGGATCAGGATCCCAGATTTTTGTGACAAGCTGGAGAAGGAAAGGGAGGAAGGCTTAATAGTTTTCCCCAGGTAAAACACAAGCAAATTCACCAGATTTTACTCTGTGGAAGATTTTTGGTTCTCACTGACAGGGCCCTGGTATTTGGTCCTGACTGGAAGCGAGTGAACCTGCTCTCCCAGAGCCGCTGCTGGGTGCGATGCAGGCTGGGTGCTGCCCGCCTTTCCTTCCCAGCTCTTGGGTGACATGTCCTGGGTGTGCCTGGTGAAGGAGCTGCTTGATTCCCTGAGCCCGTGTTCTGGGGTGACTGAACTCCCAATAGATTCCCTTTTTCTTCTGGAAAACAGATTTATTCTGGCATTCACCCTTGACCACACACTCCCCCTAGTGAATTCCAGGGTTAAAAAATCATGTAGGCTTTTCGTAAGAGCTGCCTCACTTGTCGTTTAATGATTCCACCTCTGAACTGGGACCCTGCTGCTTCACTGGCTGTCTTGACAATATCTCATTTGTCTTTTCCTCTTTTATTTAGTTTTTCCTACATTTTTCGCACATTCTGTAGATTCTCCTGCATTCCAACTGTCTTATATTTTCATGCCTCCTTTTATCTCTCTATTCATCTATCCCAGTATAGACAACAGAAATGCTAAGTCCACATAATCTGTAGAAAGCATGAACTGGGTTGTTAGACATTTTCCAAACATTACACTTCATGGAAATATTTTCCTGTAAGAAGTAGAAATGAAACAGCTGTCTCCTGCTCTCTCCTGGGCTGTTCCTGTGCAGACTCTCCTGCCCTCTGAATTTACAGCACCATTGCTTGGATGAGTGCGTCCAACAGCCAGCTTCAAGCAGTTGTATTTATGATGTGCCAAGCAGTGGTGAAGATGATGGTGTTTATATGCTACTCAGATCTATGTGGTGGGATTAACGTACCAAGAGACCTCTGCTAAGGCTTCCAGAGTCAGGAGCGTTTCACCAGCAGAATTGTCACTAGGAAATCTGGCACTAGTCATGACTGATGACTCACTGCAGACTGTGGGACAAGCAGGGATGTTCCTCACTCACACATCCTCCTGCTTGCCCCTGTCCTTCTGGCTTTGTGCTTGGCCAAATGGTAAAATCCCTCCAAGCTCCTGCCAGGAGCTCAGTACTGGCATCATGGAAGAAATGCATAGGTGCCTCCTGTAACCCTGCTTGCTGGATGACAACGGGCACCTGGCTTGTTTTCTTTACTCCCTGGCTTGTTGGGGGCATCGCCTCCCAGCTGACCTTCCATGGCTGGCTCAAGTGGCTTGTTGAAGCCCAAAACCCATCCCAAAACCCTGCTGGGGTACCTTCTGGATGTGTGCATGGTTCTGTTCCCCCTCCCTAATGTGTTTATTCTGCTGGCCTGGTGCCTGACCTGAGCCCATGGTTGAAGATGTTTTTGTTGCTAGGGGGAAACTGTTTCTTGAATCCTGTGGAAACTGATGGGAAACTTAATGCCCTAGTGGAGTTGTCTGAACTGGAAAGGTAAATGAGGAGAAATAGAAACACACAGCAAAAATTTTTGGGCTGAAACAAGCAATCTTTCCTCTTCCACATGATATGAACACCAGGCTTTCTGGACAGAAGTATGAACATCAGTGTTACTGTGAGCAAGCAGAGAGTAGGCTCCTGAGGCAGATGACAGAAGAGGAGAGAAATAGTGGAATTTGTGTGTTACCATCTCCAAACTGAGCAACTGGAAAAAGAGTAGGAGAGACCAGAAATTATTTGAAGATTCACTTCCCTTCAGTGTGCGAGCAGATATTCATAGGCCGTATTCCAAACCGATGTTATTTCTTTAGAGTATGTTCTGGCAAAGGATTTTTGGCCACAACCCATTCTCAACCTGAATGACTGGGTGATACCATGGGGAAGAAATCAGCTCACAGCAAATCATGGATCTCAGTTTCAGGCAGTTGTTAAATGTGCATCCATAATGCTACTTCTGTGTAACTCTCCATATTACAATACGCTGCTTTTAGCTTTGACATTGATAGGATAAAGCAGAACCACACTTGCCTTTAAACGCTGCCCCATGAGAAATGTGGTGCCTTTGTGCATCAGCAGGAAGGGTGCTCTGCTCCCCGGGAGGGTAGGATCGCTCCGTAGGTGCCTGAGAAATCCCTCAGCATGTGTCACCCAAGTGTGCCATGGGGATCTCTTGGCTTGGGAGCTGCTCTGGCATGTGAGCTGATGAGTCACAAGTGCAGCTGGGGAATACCAGAGACTTCAAACAGGAGCACATCTGGATACGCACAGAGCACATCTGGTGCATCAGAATTCCTGTGCGTTTGCAGCATCACTGCGTTGTGTGCACAGTGAGCCACTTTCCACCCCTCCTCTACTCTCTGGGGAAACTGGTATCATATTTACATAAAATAACATTTGGGAAACACCTTCTCTTCTTTGCCTCCATGGCAAGGCTTCCCAGGTCCTTCAATGTGAGCAGCAGGGATGCTGCATGGAAGGACAAGCTGTGTCAGGACTTGTTGTGAGCGCTCCAAGCCTAGTTCTTCTTCTGTGTGATGCCCAGTGCTCAGGTATCCAGTGGTGTCTCTGAGAAACATTTGTCAGTGTGTTTTGCTGGGTAGCCTAGAGGGCCTTTCATGTCTTTGCCAAGAGCTGGTCTGTTGTATCATTTTTCCAGGCATGACACAGCACTTGGCACAGCAGCCCTCCAGGCTTTGCCCTTGTAAAGGCTCCAGAGTTATTCCCTGGGATGTGTCTGTGCCTGGAAGGGGGGTTTGAAGGTTGACTGCTCTATCGATGTCTTTCTACATAAAGCAAAGGAAAAAATCAGGTTATGTACCAGAACCAAATTCTTCAAAATGTGCTATCCATATGCACTTTGAGTATCTTCAATCCCTGTCCTCTAATTTGGAGTCTCTTGACTTCTTGGGAAGGAATGAGGGATCTGAGATACTCTCTTTTCAACTATGTCTGGCTATGTAGGATGTCAGCTGTGGTTTCTGGTGCACCTGGTCACCTGTCTGGAGCAGTCTGGGGGACGTATGCCATCCTGTGTGTACAGATGGACGGTACTTCTCAAAGTGCACTGGCTACATCAACATTCCCAGTCTTGGTGGGAGGGTGACTCTTGCTCTTCCAGCACTTGCTGATGGAAGTTGTGTTGTTGCCCAGCCTGTGTTGCCCTGGTGTAGTTTGGGAAGGCTGGACTGGGAGCCTTGTGTTTGTCATCAGGCTCTGGATAACCCCATCCTTAAGTCTAAAGTGCCTGAAACAAGATGGGTGGCACTTCCACTTGCACATTGTCTGAGCAAAGTGATCATAGATGTAAATATGAACAGTTCGGTTTCAAATAAATAGAGGGGAAGAAAAATAATTTTCCTAGCTTACAGGTAGAGATAGGAAAACCCAGAAGAGTCAGGAGAGCTCTGAAAAGTCTCTGGAAGCAAGTGGCTTATACTTTCAGCACAGCTCAGATGCATGAATACCAGGGCTGGTTTGACTTGTGATCCAATAAGTCCTTGCAGGGAGGTAACACAGATTTTTATATTGGGATTCAAGTACATAACTGGGTTTGAACAAACCCACTCTCAATGCTACTTAAGAAGATTTTCAAAACTTCCCTGGTCTTGTACTAACAATGTAAATGAAGAAATAAAAAAAGTAAGTGCAAGTATA
This sequence comes from Bombycilla garrulus, assembly GCA_013400315.1. Classification (NCBI taxonomy): domain Eukaryota; kingdom Metazoa; phylum Chordata; class Aves; order Passeriformes; family Bombycillidae; genus Bombycilla; species Bombycilla garrulus. The sequence continues at coordinate 70,116 of VXBU01015748.1, read as the reverse complement.
CTGCTAATTTAAAATAAATTTACTGTTTCAGAGCATTTAGGAACACTACTTTCAGATGTTTGCTTCCTACATAACAAAAAATGCCTTTCTTTCTACATCTGTTTTATGATGGGAAAGTTTGTAAGTCACCTTATCTCTGTAGGTATCAGAAACATCACACATGGCACTGCCTTAATGTCTTCTTTTCTTGCAATTTCCTGGATTTCTTGCTATGTCTTTGTTGAAGCAAAGCGTATTCAACCACTGGAGAGACTTGTAAGAGAGCCAAATTAATCCTTTCTCCTGAGCTTTGCAAAATAGGTTAAACTAACACACAGTACTCATGGATGTTAAGTTCAGATATGCACATAAAATGTGAGGCTACTGAATTAAGAAATAACTGCTGTTCACTGTTTCAGCATCTTGCTGCAATTACATTTTTATTTTGTCTCCTATTTTTTGCCAGGCACAGATTATCAGAAAATTGAAAGTGAGTTTAATACTGAAATATCTGTTACTGTTTGTGCAAAGTTCAAAGTTCCTTCAACACCCAAGTAATGCAGAATTCTCAAGCTGAACTTGAGAATACATAATGCAAAGCACATTAACTTACTGGAAACTTGGGCACGGGAGTTGTTCTTTGATATGCCCAGCCAACCCCAGTTTCCACCACTCTCAGTGAACATTTCACAGAATCACAGAATATTCTGAGTTGGATGCTTCATCTGATATGACTAATGAATTTAGTCTTCTGAAAATGCTGGCTTCACTTCAATGCATGAAAATGCTAGCGCTTTTAAAATTTGATACTAATACTTTACCCCAGATTTTTCACATCCTTGCCACGCTCGTGTGGGACTCCCACAAGCTGCCCCTGTGTCACTGTCAGGCACTGATGTACTACCCTGTGTCTAGCTCCTGTTTCCCTGTCCTTCCACTTGTGACAAAAGCTGCTACCATATAATTTACTTCATATGTTGGGGTATTTAGCCCTTGTATCATAGAATCATAGAATAGTTTGGGTGGGAAGGGCCCTTAAAGATCATCTAGCTCCAACTGCCTGCCATGAAATCTTTAGAGCACTCATGCCTGGTGAAGAGTCATCAAGTTAGCCCCTCATCTCTCTTGAGTCTCAGCACTGTGGTCTGTAGCTGCAGATCTGCCCTGAGAAGTGGCCTGTGACGCACAGTCTGAATGAGAAGCAAAAGCCACCTTCTGTAAGAAGTGGATCAAACAGGGGCTTTGCATTTTGGTTTCAGCTCTCCCACTGCAGAAGAGTAGTGTTAGCTGGTCATGAGGATGAGAACTGTCAGGAAGGAGCCCAGGAGCAAATATCTGCACAAATATGCGTCAGTCATCTTCCCAACCAGCTCCTTGCCCTTGGTCAAACCAGGCAGTGCCTCACACGTGCCTCTGGATGAGCTGCTCTGATCTCAGCAAGGGGCCTCCAGGCCTGGTGCAAGAAAAATTAGTCCCTCCTTTTCCTCCTCTCCCCTCAGAACTGCATGTATCCACGTGATTTATGTGACTCTGGATTTTAGCTCATGTTTACCCTGCAGAGAGCCTCATGGCTTCTCTGTTTGCCTCGCTGCTTGCCTTAGCACATTGTTCTTGCTGCTGACAGTTGTGCTGGTGCAGGTTTAATCTGGAAGGAAGGGGGGATAGCAGTGAAGAAGACAGCCCTGAGGAAGAGGTGTCATGCTGCGTGGAGCCAGTGCTGCCGGCCGGGCTTCCTGAGCCTGGGCAGGCAATTCCCACCGGCACCGTGCTCCTCAATGGAAAATGCAGATACAGAGAAGTGTGTTAATGGGTCAGGAACCAAACAGGTTAAAAATGTTTGGAGCATTTCTACAGGGGCTGGAGTGAGGTAAAACTCTGCCTTCCCCATCCCTAGCTGCTACCACTGGTGAAAGGAAACTGATAAATCAAGTTGAGGAAAATGGAAGCTGAGGGAGGTGAAAGCAGGTCCTTAGATGATGTGGGATACAATCACTGCTCTGCAAAAGCTTAATTGCTGCAGGTAACATGCAGAGTTCCGCAAAATGGGAAAGAAAGAAGCACAGGGGTTTGCCAGAGGCTCGTTCCCATCACTTTGGTTGCATTTTGTGGCACTTTAGGGAAAAATGGAGCAGGAAAAAGACGGATCTTCTGCAAGCCTGTGGAGATCAGCAACTTCCACCCAAGCTGGGAGAAATTCTCCAACTCCCAGTGGGCAGGAGAGATTTCTGTGTGAGAGGGGCTTGTGCAGGCTCTGCTGCTGAAAACACATCTTGAAGTAATATGTGACTCTTGATGACACCTCCTCAACACTTAGTAAATTTGACCTTTTCTTTCATGTGCCATTATACTGCCTCACATGGCTGCACAGGCAGCTAGCACATTGAATCCAAATTTTACATTTCCAGACAAGGAAAATGTGCTCTTTCAAATTGAACAGTGATGCTACCAATGGCTGGCTTGGCTTCCCTGCTCCTGGCAGGTGGGAGGTCAGCGGCAGGAAGTCTCATTCTCTGTCATCCAGAGCTGCTATCCTTCACGCGAAGGCAGATTTGGTTTGTTTTAAAGCCCTTGTGCGTACTGACTGGCGCAGGTGTTCAGCCCCTCCTAGAAGCATTTTAGCTGTAAGTGCAATGTACTCATCCTTGGTGTTGTTAAATAGCTTTTATAAACACTGTCTGCAAGTGCTCTGATTATAGATGACCTTCCCCCTCTGCTTAGTGTCATCTCATTAATCTATCCATTAGATGAATAATTCTGGTTCAGGGAACACAGCAAATATAGAAATTGCACAATGAAACACATTTAATATATTCAAACAACTTTTTCTTAATATAAAGCCAATCATTTGCTATTAATTTTTCATGTTGCGTTGAGTATTTGCAGGCCAACACTGGAAACAGGCTGGTAATCTGGTCCTCCTTAATTTTGGCACCTGTAGTTATTTTAGAATTAGAGGCTGTTTTCTGTGGCTTTACTGCTCTGTAATTCAATACCCTTTTAGGACCTTAATGCTGCTATTACTAGTAAATTGGCCTCTATTCTGAATAAAACTCTTTATTACATTTGTTTGTTTAATTTTTATTAGAGAAGAGTTGCCCAACAACCACAGGGAAGGAATTTCCTAGAAGGTACAAGGGCAGTGCCTGTAATCCCTTTCCCATTATTGCCAGTGTGAGCAGGAAGTCTCGAGTCACTCTAGGGATCTGCAGGGTGCAGAGGGTTCACGCTGGGTTTTGTGTAGCCAGGCTGGTGGTGGTGGTAGCCCCCTTGCCATGAGTCCCCCCTCCAGCAAAGAGCTTGGTTAACTTCTCTGTGCACAACTGAGGGCCCAAAGCTCTGTATATACTTCTCTACTGATATGGTTTTTACTTTTCCTTTGAAATTTTTTTTTTTAAGATAGTTTTCGACACTTTAATTCCTTCATCCATTCTTTTGACCCTTTTCTTTGCTCATGTATCTTGTCTGGTTTTTCTTTGTGTTCACCTTAGCAGGAGGAGGATGAGGGCTGGAACTGGGGCTCCAGAGGGAGAAGGGCTTGATGTCTGTGCCCCTTCCTCTGTCTTGGCAGCTTGGGAAGATGGGATGAGATGGGAGCGAGTAAATCCAGAAAAGTGTTTCGCCCTCTCTCTGTGCAACATTTGCTCATACTTTTACTGGTCTCTTAACACACAAAAAATTAGTTCTTGCTCAAGCAGCATATGAGAATGAGCATGCAGCCCCTGCCAATGCCAGAGCACTGCTGAACGCTTCCAGCACAACAAAGAGCCCAGACTTGCTAATTTCCAGCATCTCTGGCTACTGGAAGGGGAAAAAACACCTAAAACCCATATGTAGAGAAGCGCCTGTTATGTAATTAATGCTCCAGCCGTCTGCTCCCAGAAGTTGCTCTGTTTGCTAAAGAGATGGAGGCTGATGTTGCTCCTTTAAGATTCTGACTCACGGCTCTGCTGCAGATTTTTGCAAGTAGTCCCGTATGTTTGCATAATTTAATTTCTATTTCTCTTGTTTCTGTAATGAAAGGTAATCATAGACAACATATCCAAAAACCTTCCCTGTAAAGCTGCAGAAATCAGTCATACAAAAGTTAGAAAATACCCAGGCCCATGCACCCTTAATTCAGTTCCCTTGCATATATGCATTACAAGAGTATGTGATCATGTAATTAAAAACTATTGGCTTGGCAGGACCTTGGCTTACTCTTTGCACAGAATAAGATAGAGGACTGCAAAAGAGAGGGAATGTTTACTTGTAGTTAAGGCACTGGTGAGGGATGTGGGAGAACTGGATCCTAACCCTGGCGCTGTCACAGGATTCCTGTGTGATGCTGGGCAGAGCCAATCCCCCCGCAGCCACGGAGGGTGTTGAACTCCAGTGTCAGCAGCTCGTCTACCCTAGATTTTTGAATGTTCAGCTTTCCAGCCTAAAAAAAAGTTGTTAGCACTGGTTATTTGTATAAGATATGAATCTGAATAAACATACGTGCAGACAATTGTAGGGAAAGGATGAATACCTCTTATCAGAGGTTTTATCCCAGATTATTTCCTTCTGTAGCCACTCCAGGGACTGTGACTGAGGCTGGCTGTTTTCATGTTAGAGCTCTCAAGCTTTAAGGGCTCTCTGTGTCCAATTAAACAGTAGCATATCTCTTGAATATTAACACATTAAAAGCAATATATTTCCAGCAAAGAAATCTGATCCTAATTGGCCCTGGAATATTTTATTTTCCAAACTGAGCTGTGAGCTGTTAAGCTTCCTTTTTTAAGACTAAGCAAACATTACATTCTTAGGGGAAAGTCAGCCCAAGGAATGGGGAAAAATAGACTTTCAGAGCATATCTGTCAATCTTTTATTTTCCAATGTTTTGCCCAGAAACAGGCACAGGAACTAATTGACTTCTACCCCTTCTGTCTTTTTTTCTCTCTGAACATAGTGACTCAAATTAAAACAAAGATAAAATTCCAGGGGAAGCTGGCATTAATCAGGATTTGGATTAAATTAAATTAAGTGCATTTTATTGAACTCAGCAGTATTAGTTATTAAAACCAGAAGGACTTTCCCAACTAGTGTAAAAAAGCAAACAATGACTCATACTGTGGCATAGATTTTATTGGGAAATTAAAATGCTCATTTTCTCCTGTTCTTTCCTTTTTCTTTCTTTTTTTTTTTTTCCCCTAACTTCAGACAAACACATGTAAACAACTCCTGGTGAGCCCACACTTGTAGACCCTTAGCCTGAAGCCACGCCGTCATTGCTGGCACTGATCTGCCTCTGCTCATGGTGGCACCTGATGGTGACAGTGAAATTGCTTACCCAGAAGCTGCTCCCACAGGTCTCCTGTCCCCTTGATATCAAAGGGTCCTTTTGGTAGAGTATGTAGATAATTAAGCCACCTTTAGCAGTACACAGAGGACAGGTTGTGCCCTGGCAAAAAGAGCACAACAAGCGTAATCCTTCTCCTCTAAGATGGGAGACATGAAACCAGTCAACTATAAACCAGTCATTTTCACTTTGATAATGAGGAAGATACTAGAACAAATTATGAACCAATTTAAAAACACTTTCAGGATGATAAGATGACAAGAAACATTGGTTTAACCTAGGCCAGTCAAGAACAAATTTGTTTTCCTTTTTGACAGCCATTGATTTGGGATGGTAATAGTAGCTCTGATATATTTTGACTGCGAGGTAGTACTTGTCTCTAAAGCAAACCAAGGACACTTGGTTTAGATAAAATAATTACAAAATAGGTGAAAAAAATATATTCAAAGAAATAAATACAGCTAGTGCGCTGTCAAAATGGGAAGAGAAATCTTGCAGAAAGCCTTAAGGGCCAAGTCCGGTGTTGTTCAATAGTTTCATTAACTTATTTCATTCCTTCCATCATGGTATAATTTAGAGGGGTTGCAAACAAGCACACATCCATTGCTGATTCCCTGTGGTAAGTAAGTGTTTGTTAAGGAAGACAGCTGAGAAGAAGGGAGATGAGTAGGTGGGGATGTGTGGCCCTCCCCACAATTAGGGTGAGGGTGATGTGAAAACCTGAAGTTACTGATCTGGACTAGTTCAGGTTTAACTCCTCCTTCCTTGCCCAACACAGAAATAAGCTACTGAAAGGGCATAAATTGATAGCTCTTCACCAGTCAGCTCTATTGCTTTACAGATTCAGTATAAAAAGCTTTGAATATAACACAGCTGAACTGAAGCACTGGAAAATTTAGCTGTAGATTGATTGGTTGAAAAATATTTCTTTCTCTTGGGTGCTGGGCAATTTTATATCACCAAAGCAGTGGCCATGCATAGATGTAATGTGTTACAACACGGCTGGGGTAGAAGCACACCTGGGAGCACCAGAGTCCAGTACAAGTTTGACTTCTGTGGGCAATGCCTGATTTTTCATGGTCCTTTTGGGCAGTTCCTGGCCAGTTCAAATAGCAGCACCTTTAGCTGAGCAGGAGCTAGGCAGAGTCTTGCAATGTCTCACTGCAGAGGAGCACGCCTGGCCAAAAGCCACCTTTGTGTATGTGCCTGCTCTGGGCTGGTGCGTGCTCAGGTGTCCCAAGCGTGTGCACGAAGAAGGAAAATATTTCAGAATCCACAAAGCCTAGGAACATGTGGCACCTTGCGTCTGGATTTCGTTTAAGGGAATTAAGAGCTGATCCTTAGCTGGAATATGAATCAGATCTGATTGTGTCTGTGCTGTCTAAAAGAGGTTGAGTAGTGTGCATGGGCTGAAGCTCAATCTAATGTGGAAAAGTTTGATCTGGAGCTCTGTTTAATTTAATATTTGACTATTCTACCTATTTTAGTTCTGACTCAAGGTTCAGTGTTCCTTCTCGTCAGAGGTTGTTTGTGTTAGTGGAGGACATATGTGAACCAGAGGAGAAGGACCTTCATGCCTCCAGACCTCAGCAAGTCCAGCAGAAATTCATTATTATGCTCTAATATGTTGTCTTTGTTACTAGAGGGACTGGAGGAGCTTTCCCTTCACCCTGCTGCTGTGATGGAGAGGGGGTGGAAATTAATATCCTGCAACATCCCATCAAATCCCCAAATGCATTCATAGCACTGAGTTAGTAATCCACAGTTTTACAAGGTTTTAAACTTCTAATATACTTCAGATATTTTACGTGCTTCGGTAAGTCTATTGTGCTATGTTAAATACATGTTAACGAAAAGTTCCATTATTAGTTTTAGTACCTTTTGATATCTAAATAAACACTGACTGAATCAGAATATCTATATCAAAGCAAAAATTTTCAGAATGGTTCAAAGAAATACAATTTAATGCCTTTAATATAATTTCTTTTAATGGGAAACCTCTCTCATTACAATCAATCTTGACTGTGAAGGTCAGTAGTCACTAATACAATAATCTTGTCTGTTTTGCATAATAACATTGCACAAAAAATCTTACTTAGAAATTTCTGCTTTAAACTCCCAGCTTCTGGTTGAACCAGAGAAGATTTTAATAAAATTTTCTATTCTTGCCTTAAAAAGATAACATGTGATGGAGAATCATCCACAATGCAGATAAATTGTTCCAATGATTAACTGCCTTCACTGTATGGATGTGAAAAAAGGAGGCTTATTTCTAGTGCATACATTTGTCTTGCTTCATTCTGTCTCTAAAAACTGCCCTGGCTTTGATAAATTAAAATGCAACGTATAATTAAAAAAAAAAAAAGTCTTTTTAAAATATTCCGGTGCTTAAGAGTTGATTGGCATGCTATCTGTCACTAGAATAAATTGAATAGCTTGAAGTTCTCTGGTATCTCGCTGCAGAGTCATTATGCCAGCATTTCTAGGAGCAATGCCATCTTCCATTCATCTGCAAATTTCCCCCTGCTATAGCCAGATTGAAAGCCTGCATTTCCTGTCCCAGGGAAATCAAAGTGAATAAGAAAGTGAGACTTAATTTTTTTTTTTTCAAACTAAATATGTGAACATATAATCTGTAAGATTTTTATTTTGGTGAAATTTTGAAATTTTCCCGTGCACTGTGAGAGGCAATTAGGCTCAAATATACAAAATATCAACCTCCAGGTGTTTGACTTCCTGGGTTTTTGTCTACAGAGCTCCTTTAGGTGCCAGGTGTCTTGCAGGTGTCAGGCAACCACGGTGGCTCCGCAGAACCTTCTCATCCAGGAGGCTCCATGTGCCCTGGTAGGCTAAACCCATTTTTGTAAGTTTGAGAAATGGATCAGGACTTGCCTCTGACCCATCAGGAAGGTTCAGTGGTGAAAAAAACTGAGGCTGGAAAATGCAACGGGGCAAGCAGGGGTTGAGAGGAAAGGGCTTGTGCAGTGCTCAGAGCAGTCTAGATACAAAAAGAAAAGTTCAGTTATAAAATCACACCTCTCCTTAGCCTATACATTTCCACCTCCAATCCCCCAGTTTTCCCACCACTTCTGTATTTGTGTTCTTTTCCTCTCCATGAAAACAATATTAACCTTGATAATACAGCCCTGTCACAGACAGCGTTGCAGCAGGCTCTCCTGGGAGGCACCCATGAGGTCAAGAAAGTGTTGCTCAGGATAAGCACCCTGGTCCTAATTTCATCATCTGGGATATTTGAATTGCCTTCACAGCCATGTGAGTGATGATGACAGAATATGCTTGGTACCAAATCACATGAAATTGGTGCTGGAAGCAGCCAGGAACTTGAACTGATGCATTGCCCATCTGCTGGTGGTTCAAGTTTGATTATGACCAAGCATTTCCAGTGTGGTTGTAGGCATAGACCTTGATCTCTCTAGCATCCACAAGCAAAATTTTTATGAACCACCAAAAGACTGGCCTATTTTTCAGCACCAGTCTCTCTGTCTGCTATCATCCTTCAGTTATAAGTTGCACTATAAATCCTAATTACTGGCACATTTTCCCAATAAAGCATATTGGGAAAAAAGGCATAAAGAAATAATGAGGGTGATGGCAAGCCTCATTTGGGTGTTCACCTTCAGCCTTCCCTCCTTCTAGGGACTGCTTCTCTGTCCCTCAGAGGGACGTCCTGCATCTCTTCCCTTTAGCAGAGAGCCTGGGCAGGGGAGTTGCCTGGCATTACCAGTGCATTACCTAAAGCTGGTGGTGCATTTCTTCCTGCTCATTCATCTCAGAGTCCAGGGAATCCATCCAGCCTTGTACCACCCTCAGAGCCCTTCTGGTAATGAGCTCCTCTGCCTAATTACATATGGTGGGAGGGAAGCTGCACTGGCTGCAAGGGTTGATATTTCCACCTTGTGATTTCCTGGCACTGGTGTTCTCTTTGCTGTGGGGAGCAGTGACCAAAGCTCCCCTGTCCTGCTGAGCTCCACAAGCCCCTGTCTCTGCACCTCTGTGGCTGGTGCTGCGGCTGAAGACATTCCTCTGGCTCATCCCACATAAAGCAAGGCTCTGCTGTGGGAACCTTCTCAAGCTGTTTCATACACATGCCAAGAATTAATTTAACTTTTCTGCTGTAGCCTTATCTTTTTGCCTCAGCCATCTTCTGGCTCTACAGACTGTCTGGCAGCCTTCCTTCTTTTGATGTGTTTGAAAAAAGCTTTTATTAGTTTTAAAGGCTTTAGTAAGTTGTTTCTTAAAATCTTTTTTATTTGCTTTATTATGCTCTTACATTTAATTTGCCAGAGTTTATGCTTTTTCTGGGGGTTACTTTTTGCGTCTTTTTCCCTGGCAATCTCTGTGGAGCTCAGAGGGAAAAAGACTGTTCCTCACATTGCAATGAGGTGGTTCTTGGGGATTTGTTTCCTGCATAAATGTCCCAACCTGCCCTTTCTTCCCTGTGATCAAAGTCTGTATCCAGAAATCTTTTTTGACAAGTGCTGTAGCATCTCTTCCATTCCCAGCCCAGGATCCCAAGGGGCCAATGCAGTGCAGAAAAACCTGCAGTTACAAGAGGACCCCAGTGTCAGCACATGAGGTGCAGAAATGCATCCTGACTGCAGTAACACACCCTGCCAAAGCCTGTATTATCCTTAGCCTGCTGAGAACCGACCAGGAGGGTGATTTAGTGCAGCACCTGGATGTGGAGGTTACTCCACAACAAACCATCAGTCATTCTTTCCGTTGAGCTGGGCAGATGAGTGGTGTGTTCCTCTGATGGTGCTGGAGGCTCACCAACCTTTCAGGAAAACTCTTCAGCGAAAACCACATGGTGGGCATCGTGCACATCAATCCCATGCAGCCAGAAGGTTTTTGGTGGCTGTGTCTACAGGTGCCTTGTCCCACAGCATCCTGCTGACCCCACAGAGGGGCAGGGGCAGACAGGCTCCTGGCTGAGAGCAAGCGGTGCTGCTGTCACCACCCACACCCACCGCTGTCACGGGGTGACTGTGGCAGAAAATCAGCAGGAACTCCTTGTGAGCATGGCACAACCAGCCTTCAGCAGTATCAGCTGTGTCTCCTCCGCACTCCTGGCCTCCCGTCTTCTCCTTGATGTGATTTTCTCTCCTCAGCTCAGGACTGTGTAGCTGCAGAATTTCATCCTCTGCTGTATCAATGCAGGAATGCTTCCATCACCAAGGTGGTGATGCCTAGTTTAGGTCAAATCCATGCCCTCTTGCATTTCTAGCCTGTAATCTGGACACAGGTTGCCTTAGCCCCAGCAGAAGCCCAGCTCTGAGCTAGCTGTGCCCATCCCCCCCAGCAACAGCCCTGGTTTGATTTACTGTTGTAAGGTTTTTTGATGTGTAAGTACATATTGCTAATTGCTGAAGTGCATCTCCCCTTTCCTTCCAAAAGATAATTATTTTGCCATTTCCTCAGCCTTCTTTGAATGAACCACTAGTGATTTCTTGATTCATGCATGACATTTGATTACCTTTTCATAGGCGTATCTTACTTAACTCCAAGTGTTATTAATGTCCATAAAATTACCCAGCCCTGAAACATGGTGAAAATACAATGAAAGCTTTAGCTTCAGTGAATTCTAGAGAGTGTGAATCCCAGCAAAGGGCTGTGTGTCACGCAGCCATGTGTTCCCTTGGGGCAGTCACGTCCCAGACCCCAGAAATGGTCACAGCCACTGCTTTAAAAAGCTCATGTGTGAGTTACCTCATGCACTTGGGCTGCTCACATTGCCTTTGTAGCAGGAAAGTACATGTGCTTTTTTCCTTGTTGAACTTGTAAGTGCCCTGAGCAGTTTATAGAAACAACCTAGATAGGTTTTGCTGTCAGTGATGCTCCTGCAGTCCCTCTGTCCTTGTTCAAGAGCACGGCAAGCCTGAGCTTCTGCTAAGTGAATTAGCCAGCTTCAAAGCCAGCTGTTTTGCAGCAGCAGAGCTGGTGGACGGTCTTTTTATTAGTGTTCGCATCACATTTAAGCTGCTTTAAAATGGCAGATTTAAGTTCCAGAAACATGAGGTTTAAGGAGTTTATGCTTTGCAGAAATGCTTACCGAGACCTTGGAGAGCAGATCCATGCTGGTGGCTTTTGTAGGCTTGGAGCAGCGCCACATGCTTTGGCACACAGTGGCATTAGTGCTGCCTCCTGCCCGTCTGCGTGGCTGTGAAGCTTGAGGTGCCTGGGGATGGGGACCCCTCCATGGCATGAATTCCCTGAAGTGACTTCTGAGAGTAGAGAGCCTTCAACACGGTGTTTCAGTGCCAGCTGCTTCAGTGCCCTTTGGTTTCATGCTGTTTGGATTGTCGACTCTTGACATGGGAGCACAGTTCTCTGGTAGCCCCCTCCTCAGGCACTGAGGGAGTCCTACTCCCACTGACAATCTATGAACAGAACATTAAATGCGGCCTGTGTTAGGGCTGGGACTTGAGCTCCCACGGGTTTCTGTCCTTGGCAGGGGTTTCTCTCACTGGATGTGGTGGAAGAGATGAGGAGGAGAATAGCACTAGGTGTTATGGCATGTCCTCACTTCAGCTTGCTGCAAGAAAAGACGAATGGACTGTGTGCATCCTGGGGATTCAGCTGCCACAGTGCATCTCTCATCCCAGCAGATGTGCAGGCTTCGGCTTGCTCAGCATCCAAGTGTCTCAGAGTGAAGCTAACTAGAGACAGACGTGAAACTTTATATGCTCAGAAATAAGCTGGGCATCATATGCAGAAGAGAGTTCCTCCCGAGGCAGTTCAGGTGTGTTCAGGTGTGATGGTATTTGGGATTCGAAGGATAGGATGAAGAGTCTTGGGGCTGGTGGTTGCAGCAATGCTAGGGGCTGCTTGGGCACACGGGAGCTGCTCCAGTTCCCCTGGGTTATGATACACACATGGTGTGTGGGGGGTGAGGGTGGGTATCCTATTCTGAGAAGAAAAAGCAAGGTTTTACTTCAAGTAACTTAATGAGTGACAGACAGATACAAGTCTTTGGCAGCATTATAGAGGGCAAAAAGATGACGGAGATATTCATACACCAGAAAGCCTGGGAGAAGATGAAGGGATATGGGAGCCTAGATGCAAATAGAAACCTCATGCTCAGGGAAAAGCTGTGCTTGCTCAGCTGGAGACAGCGAATTCCTAGGTATCCGTTTGTGCGCTGCGAGCATCACCCACAGAAGTTCATCCCTGTCAGGATGCTGGTGCCTCCTGGTGTCTGAAGGAAGTTTCTGTTCAAGCAGTGTGGAGGCAGACACCTTCTGTGCTTTGGCTACATGAGGTTATCATTGTAACATTAGTGCTTCCTTTAATTAAAAGTCATTGAAATGAAAATTGCTCTTCTGTCCCTGCTGACAATGATTATTTTGAAATCACTTCTTTGTGTCCCAAGTGCCTCCCTATGCTGCTGAGGAAGAACTGTGCCAGGGACCCCAGGGTCTGCTCCATCTATGGCCCTCACACCCACTCTGCATAAGAAATACATGTAAAACCAACCCTGAATCTTTTTATTTCGTGGTGCTTGCCCTCTGCTTTAAAATGAGGAAGGTACACATCTCTGATATTTCATGACTTACTGTTTTCATACCTGCTTCTTAATTGGCTTCTTTAGGAGGTCCAAGAGAACCTGTAAAAGCTTTTGTGATGGTGATGAGCGTCTGGTGACCCCTGAATCTTAAACACACTCTCTGCTATCATGTTATTTATTAAGCAACTCGGGCTAATCTTTTCCAGGAAAGAATTTTCTCATAATCTGCCAATTCATGTTACTTTCTTAATGACTAAGTCTTTGCAATTAAGCGGGGGGGTTGGCCAGAGTTAAGTTGGAAAGTGCTGTCAAATAAAAGAGGCACAGAAATTATAACGACAGTTATCACTGGGGTGGGCCCTCGGCAGGGACAGGCTCCCCCCTCAGTTTCTGTGCAGGATGGACAGAGCAGTGTGCTTGCAGCTCGTCTGACATGACTTCTCTGGGATGGAGGTGGGGTTAGTGGTGAAGAGCCTTGAGCTCAGGTTTAGCACTAAGCAGGGCTTAAGTGACAAGTTATTTCACTAACCTGCCTAACCCTATGTGTTTACAATGGTAGGGTGCTGGTATGAAAAAAAAAAATGCATCATCATTTAAAAAGCAGGTTTTCCCAGAAGTTTGCAGTATCTTGGTGATCTGAGCTTCATTTGTCAGTCATTGACACTCTCCCAGGACTGAAATGCAGCATCTTGGCTTCTCCTGCTACTCAGCAGAAATATGTGACCTAGTCCTCTCCTAACTTTTTCTCCCATTTACCCAGTCCTGGTTCCCCTGGGTGGGAACTGGAATATCATGAGTGCCATATCCTATCATGCCTGTCCGTGTGGAGATCTGTTCATTTTTGTCTCCCCTTAGCTCTGGTTCCCTCATTAACGTTTCTGTTATACACCATCATGAGACAGGGATAATTGGGTGAGTCATAAATCACTGTCTGCTCTGGGAATTGTGAAGTGTGTATTTAAATGCCCAAGAATCTCATCTCATAGTTGATATCTTTGTTCACATGTTGACAGCTCATGATAGTCCAGTAATTCCAGCTGCCCCATGTCTGAGGCTCCCAAAACCTTACATCATTGCTTTCACCCTATCCCAGGAAACATTTAATGCTTCACTGAGTGTGCAGCAAAATAGAAGTGGATCGTTTGTTTTCCATTTAAGAAAAAAATATTAAAAACCTTTTTGCTATAGCTTTTTGCTATTCAGTAAAATTCAAATTACAGAATTCAGTGAAGGTAGGAGGTACATTAGGCTGTCTGGAGCCTTTCTGAGCTTTGTGTGGATTGAGGTTTTTTTCAAGGACCATTTTCTCTGCACTGATGTGTGACTCTCCTGTGTGAACAGGAATAACTCTTCGGGTGTTGCTGTAACTGGAAGTTTAGGCCCTCTACAGGACAGAGTTTGGTGCAATCTCCAAGCTCCCCTGCTTTCCCTCATCACTGAGAGTCACTGTCTTTATTCTTAACTTGTTCTTCCCTGGGCTCTCCATGCACGCTTTGAGACTGGTATTGAATTCATTCAATTTGCTGTTTCACCTGGATGAGTGAAGGTGGTGAAGGAGAGGGAGCTCCACTGGGTACCAAGAGGTTCTTTTTGTGAAGGTGCCTTCACAAACTTCAGCAGTTCAGTGTATCTAAAAAACAACTAAAATGTGACTTGATTTGTGTGGTCTCACAAAAAACCCACAAAATCTACTGCAAGGTCTCTTGATCTAATGACTAGATGCAGAACAAGAGTCAGGGTCTGGAAGCCAAACCCAAAGAATTCCAGTTAGAACTGGGGCACAAATATTCAGCTGGCTACATAAACTACATATGAAAAAAAAAAAAAAAAAGAAGAAGGTGGTTTCTCTTCTTGTAATGCTTTATATTCAGTCTGGCTACCTTTACAGAAACTATGGTTCAGCCAAATTTGAGTTATTTGGCTCAGCACATGCATAAGTGGGTGAAATACTATAGTGTGTGATGCACAGAAGGTCAGACAAGGTGATCTGATGGTTCCTCCTCCTTCAGAGCCTCACAAAGTTTTAGTGTGGGCAGAAGGATGGGACCGGTTAAAATGTGAAGCTATGACTCCATCTATATTTTCCTGGGATTAGCAGAGGGTCTGTGTGTGACCCTGCCTCCTCTGATCTCAGGGAGGATGTTCTGATGAGAAGCTGAAGGTTTGCAAGCCATCTATAAAACTGAATTCTCGTGGTTTTGGGTTTTTTTTCAGCCAGCACTTAAGCCATGCGTGTTCCAGCCCACATATGAGTTTGAAATGTTCCATCATGTTTTCATTATTTGTTTAAAAATGGCAATTGTCAAGATCTCTTTTGTTCTAATTACCTGATATTATAGGGCTTCAGAGCCTCTCTTTACACTCTCCAGAATGTGCCCTTGGGATGTGACAAGCCTGGGTTGTGCAGCAGATGCTTTCAGAAGAAAGTTGTTGGCATGAGTGGCTGAAAATAGAAGCTTGTTTACAAGGCTGGTTTTGCATTATCAGCTGTAGTGCTCCAATAATTAAGGCTGTGAACCTAATTAGCTCAACACTCCATAACTCTCTTCTGTCTCTCCAGGGGCTTGTCTGTCTACAGCTCTGTACTCCTTCAGCTTATGCCGGGAACATCTTTATCCCAGGGCAGCTGTGTTCACACAAGTACCACCTCAACTGCCATGAATCCTGAGCTCCTTTTTCAAGTGCACAAACCCTCCACAGGGTTTTCTAGAGAGCCCGTACTGGGACTGTTGGCTGCTTTTATTAAAACCATACAGGCAGAAATACTGATCTCTCCTGAAGCATCAGCAGAACTGAATGATGCCATTGTTACTACTGATTGAGAGGGTGCTTTTACACTGGCTTCAAACTTCTGTCTGTTCTTAAGTGGAAAATGTTTTTTAATGCTGAATAATGTAGTAACATTTTTGGCCAGCACAGCCTTTTTGACAATGAAGCATTGCCACGCACTTGAGAACAGCTCGTGGCTGCCGCTTACACCTCTCCCATCTGGGTCAGGTGTCTTCTGAGCAGGTCTGACCCCGTGCATGGGATGGTGTTCTCTCCATCCCCGACCCAAAGGGGTCTGTTCTTCAGTGGCACACCTGCAGTGTGCCCAAGCACGTCCCATGGCTGAGATCACCCTGTCCCTGGGCATTGTCTTCTGTGTATTCCCTGATCCTCAGAGCCAACCCACACACAACTGGGAGATGTTTTCCTTCTTAAGTGCATGAGTTTCAGCTGTTCTGACTATCCCGTGTGTGCGTCCTTCCTGTTTGGACGGACACTTGATACAGACACCTCAGATGGAAAGGGCTGGGTAGGATTAAAACACACCGTCTAGCCACAGGCATCTTTTTTCACTCTATCTTCCCCACGAAGCAAACCCCAGGGGTTGTAATGATATTCGGAGTTTATTGTGCAAAGTACTGAGTAATTCTTTAACTGTTTTAAATACAGAGAGACAGATGTAAGGTGCTCCATGCTGACATGCTGTGCCTGCCTGGTTTGTGGCTGGGACTGAGGTAATTTCTATTTCTGCAGAAATACTTTGGCATAAAAACATCAAATCTTCTTGATTTATTTGGAGATGAAGTTGGTATGTTAACTGATGAGCTCTATCAAAATACTTACATTTTCAAATTTGCTGAACTCCCAGGATAACTGATGTTCCAAGGATAACTGATGTTCCAAGTTATTAACGTGCACCATTGACATCTCCCTTTAATTACAGGTCTGTGATGAAAGCCTGTCTCCCAGAGGGTGTGTAACTCTAGAACCTGCAATGGTTCCTGGAATGTGATTAACAGCTCTGAATCAAGGCAGGATTGTTCCCTTGGACATACTGGCTCTGCCCAGGACGATGCCATTCCCACAGCGTATCCCACCTCACTGTTTCTCAAGTGCAAATGCAAATCCATATTTGCTTCACTCTTTTAAAAACAGTGCTTGCATGGCACAGATGCCTTCAAAGTCAAGGTAGAAGCAAATGCTGATGGGCTGGGTTTCACGATCCCCGTGGTTAAATGGTTACATGTGATGCGATTGGCAGAACATCAGCAGCTAAAGCAAATGCACTCTCACTCCTTTCTTCCTTTCTGTCTTCCTTAGCCTTGTCCATACTCTGGGCTTCCTGCTGCACGCTGCCAGCTGGCACAAGGCTGGGCAGAGTGGCATTGTCCCCATCAGGACAGTGGGGGATCGCATTAACCTTTTATCTTCCGTGTTGTCTTCCGTCCAGGCTCACAAATGCTCCGGTGGGTTAGTGGCTGGCGGAGGGAGAGGGTAGGGAAGAGCCAAATGCAAAACAGGAGATGGATATTTTCCTCTGGGACTGAGACAAGGACAGGAGTTGTGAAGAGGGGTAACACAGAGACTCTCAGGCCCTGCAGAGGGGAACATTTGTGACAGATCTGTGGAACTGCGGAGCTGCGTCACCAAGCAGAGCCACAGGGGCAGATCCAGAGCCGTTATGCAGAGTGCGTAAAGGCAAAATCTGCCACACTTATAATGGATAATTTATTATGTAACCCCCACAGAAACAGAGCCCCTCCATTTTGTGAAACAGAATGTCCTCTAGAAAATATTTGCACTTAGCTATTACACGCAGATACAAGGAAATTCTTTCAGGAGGGTTTGAGTCTAATAAAATGGGAATGTGTGACCTGGCCTGCATCATTATTTGCCCAGTTTTATCCTTTTGTTATTATTTCCAAATGTGGAATTCTCATTCCTGACAATTCTGCAGGTGAAGCTAGGCCAACAAAAAACAACGGTCTCCCACAGTTACAGGGAACACCTACTGGGGCTGCAAGGAGTCTAGCAGTGCGGGCCAGCATCCTGAATGGCACGTGTTCCCAGGAGCTGTGCAAATGTCCCTGTCAGCGCCCAGGAGCCCCCTGCCCATACGGGTGCAGAGGTGCTGACCTGCGTGGTCGGACCCCCCCAGGGCTGGGCAGTGTTTGCTCTCAGCCCTCCTCTCTGAGCAGATGGGGTGCCTTGGCCAAAAGAGCTCAGTGTTTGGCTCTGATGTTCTGGGATGCAACAGCTTACAGATGGCACCGTCCCCTCCTCTTCCAGGACATAAATCCTCTGGGATGGAGGCCGGGCTATCTCTACGTGCTTGTGTTGGAGTGTTGGTCCTTGCATGACGCAGAAGACAGAGCTATTGTAAGCACACCACTGGCAAGCTCCAGGGTTTTTTTCTGCTCTAATGTTTATGATTTTACCTACCAAAAGATCTCGCTTTATAAAATGCGAATGTTCCCACTTCTACGCCTGCCAGATATTACAACTGGGAGAGCTGGATCCTTCAAGTGTATCCTTGTTTCTAGTTATAAAACCAAATTTGGACACCAGCACACAGTATTTGCGAAGGAGTTTCCGTTGGTTTTGTGGCACAGACGTGGCGGGTCCCGATGCCTGGTGTTAGCTGCTGGCCAGTGGGGTTGTGGGCTGCAGGAGAGCCACGGCTAGCACAGCGTGGGGACGCTGGGGCTGCAGGATGAGGAGCAATCAGGATGAATGCAATGACTATTTTCCAGAATGTAAACAGCCTTGCAGTTTAATGGCTCTATTTACGTTGATGGAGATCAGGAAACACACTTTGTTATTTTAGTCTGAATAAGCTCATGCAGATGGTAAGCAGAAGCAACATGTTTGGAGTTTCTGGTGTTCTCTGACAAGCCAGGTCGCACATGAGTGTGTTAACCTTGCCTTTGAAAAGCTCTTGATTTTTATCAGCTTGTTTACCAAACTGTCACAACAAGGCATAAAACCACAGAAGACTCACATGCTGATATGAGAAATGTGCAAGTTCTTGGTAGTGGAAGAGGAATAGGAGCTTTCTGCTCTTTGTTAAATGCAGCAACAAGCTATTTTTTTTTCTACAAACCTTGGAGTGAGCTATCGAGTGGAGAGACAGGGCTACAGGAAGATGTTCCATGCGACAAATTGCTCCCTGTTCCCACCACCTCCAGCCCCCGCAGATGTGCCGAGTGGGATCTATCAAGCTGCTCAAAAACATCCATTTTTTATTCTATAATTTATGGGCACCAGTGAGTTTCCTCTTCCTCCCGGGCAGAGGCTTCTTGGGTCAGCTCCCCACAAGCTGGTGCTGCAACTGCAAGAGCCGAACGAGTTAAGCGCTGCTCGCCGTTCCAAGTGGGAGCGAAGAGCCATTGCAAAATGTTTTTTCCCCTGTTGGCTCTGCGTGTTGTTTTAAAATTAAATTGGTTCTGGTTAGCAAACAAGAACAGGACAGCAAAATTAAATTTTCTGAGGAATGTTGTGAATCCTGTGTGAAAAATAAACCCCAAAATATTTTTTCCCTCCCGCACTCTTTGGCTTGCCTTTCTCCCCTCTTTGCCTGCCATGCCTCCCTCTCTGCTCCCTCCACGGATGTGTTGGTGGGTGGCAAGGCTGGTGTCCTTATGCCGAGGTGCTGTGGGGAGCAGGAGTGGCAGTTAATGGGAGCTGGGATGTCATGGCTTGGCCATGGAAAATTATTTCTTTTCACCTTCTGCTTATTGTCTCATATCTTCCTTCCTTGCTCCTTTATTCTCGCTGGGCTCCCAAATCACGCTTTGCCTGAGGGACATTGTTGCTCCCTCTCTGGCAGATCAATGCTGTGCTGGTCTGGAGAGTACCTTGGAGGTGCAGAGGACACAGTATTCATTTCAGAGGCAGAATTGGACCTGTGAAGTGTAGCTCAGCCCCACGCAGATGACTACTGCTGGCCATCTGCAACACTTCAGTCTCGCTGGAGTCCAGCGCAGACTGCATTGGAGGAGCTACACCCACATAGGGCTCTGTGATGGACAACACAGATTTCTCCCTGTCTGCTTCCATCTTTCTTGCTTATTTATTTGTGTGCAGATGGAAAATCTTTGACACAAATTGGCACTCCTCAGATTCTGTTCCTTTGGAAAGCTTCTGCAGCTCTTAAAAGCTTCTCCTCCATTTGGTCAGCTCTGCAGGCATTCGCTGTGCACTTCATAAGTCATTTTTCTAGTCATTGCCTCAGTATTGTGTCAAGTCTTCTTGGATCTTTATTTATAATTTGGCATGAATCTGTTCTGAGGGTTCAGCAGACTGTCACTGTTTTATGTAAGCTAGGACATCTTGCTTTCAGACCTTTGGGTGGCACAGCAGGTTACTCTGAGTTGAGTTTCATCATATTTGTAGCGCACGTGATGTCCCGGCGCTGTCATTGTATCCTGGCTCTTACTATTGCTTTTATTTGGGAAATAAGGCTTCCAATGCCTTGTTTCCTTGCTGCCCTGTGCCACCGATTGCTGGAGGTCAACCATGGTGTGTCTGTCCTTCCTGTGCTCTTCTCCAGGTATCTCCTCTTGGCCATTTCTGGAGAAGGGAGGCTCAAACAGTCCCCCAGCATGATGTGGAGCAATCATGTGGGCTCACCTGGCTGGCAAAGACATAGAGTGTCAGACAACAGGTATAAGAGAAGATTAAATGTCTCTTGGGAGGCAGCATGAGTCTGCTGAAACTTTGCTTCCAGGTGGCACATGAGGATGGGTGCCTCATCTCCATGAGCAGTGTTTTCTGGAGAAGGGCTGTGTGTTGGACCTCTTGCCTGGAACAGGGCTGGCGTGGGCAGCCAGGGAGCACTCCTCCCTCACCATCAGACCATTCAAATAAATAAAACAGCTCCACTTATGCTGGATGAAATCAAGTCTTCTGGATTGCGGCCTAAACACGGTCAACAGCTCCTCTGGGCCCTTGAGCTGCCAATAGTTTGCACCTCCTAGTGAGGCTGTCCTTGGGAAGGAGCCATTAGAGGCTAAGGAAACTTCGCAGATCTCCATCCTTTGAGAAGTGGGAAATCATCACTGATAGGACTTGTAGCACCTCTTGTGTCAGGAAATGGAATACACAGGAAATACAGTGGTTAAAACCCAGCACTCATAAAATGTCCCAGGCAACGCCTTCCTGGAGCATGTTTATCAACAGCATTTCCAAAACTCCTCCAAGGCACTGTGGAGGCTGGGTTGCCCTTCTGCTCCATCTTTGTGGTGCTTAGATTATATTTGAGTGAAGAGTCATCAGAAAGCTAATTAGGTTTTCCAGATCCTCTGATAGTTGTGGGCTTATGTTGTCTTTACCATCCCAGGACTTGTCAGCACTGGAGTACCAGTAAAATTCACCTGAAGGAAATCATGATCAACTAGGGCCTGACAGACCAGCTCAATAAATTTCTCCCTGCTGCTGCCACCTCTTCTAACACAAGTGCTGCCTTTGTGCCTTTCTTGATCGGATGTCCAGAAGTGCTCTAGAATGATAGAGCCTGTTTCTACACACATGTGCATAAAATATTTCACATTCCTCCGTTAATCACTAGAGATATCTTCTTCATCAGTCTTTGTGATCAAAGCTGTTGTGTTGCACAGCAGCACATCACCACCAGATCTGGTCAGTGCTTCTGGGAAGAGACTGAGGCTGCCTGAGTTTGCTGCTTTCATCCTGGGCGCTCTCTGTCTCTGTTTTCCCTCCAGGAGGTGATCCTAGTGCCTGACTTGTCCTCCTGGTGTCCAGATGCTTGCCCTCTCTGTCCCCCTGGTGCTGACACAGCACAGGATTATGTGGAACCCTTGGTCTGTGGTTTGAGTTTTTATAATTTTACCCTATCACCTCTCTTTAAATTGGAATTCCTTAAGCTAAAATTTCGGACTGAGGGTTTGAAGAGATGATCTGAAATATGAGTGAGAATCTGTTGAGTCATTTCTGAGTGCTGTGAGCATATTTCCCAATTCAGAACGTGGAGCATTTGTCAGCTGTACAATAATGCACAACAAGCCACATTTTGCAGGATGAGGCTTCCAGCATCCACGGTCTCAGCAGTAAATGAAGCAAGGTCATTGCTAATCTGGAGAGTAAATGCTTTTGAAGCATTTCCTCTCAGAACAAGACTTAGTCTTTTCTTCCACCTGCTAACACCTTCCTTCCTGCTCAGAGCAAGCCCATAACCTTCCTCAGACACAGAAAATTTCCTGTTCTCCACTGTTAGAAGCTTTCATCCCTCCTTTGGTGTCTCCCTTTAATCTCCCCCAGCATGCCATGGTGTGTCCATCTGCCTTTCACTGGGCTCACCTTTTCTTGCACTTCCCTCTCCTAATGCTGCCCACATGGTTCCTATTTACCGAAGGTGGGAGACAGTGAGCATATCCCATAAGTAATCTGAGTCAATGGGATTTTCAGGTAGAATTATTTAATTAGAGACTGCCAAGCAGTATGGGGGTGAATTTATTTTAATAAGTTGATTTTAATATTTTCCATAAATTAATTTTTCAGCAGAGATTGTGCTATATCCAGAAATAAAACCATTTACTTAACCAGTGAGATAGTCAGTTAAACCCTGAGAAATTATGCTTTTTTAGATCAACCTTTATCCCCAAGAATTGTCAAAGAAGGCTGTCTCCTCTGGCTGGGGGCAGAATCCCTTTTAGAGGTTTAGCAGTGATTATTTGTTTAGCTGAGTTAGTTGAAAAGTCTGACAAGTATATTGCAAAAACCTCAGATCCCTCTCCCAGAAGGCGAGCCAATGGCACCATTAGCTTAAACCAGCACCTCATATACTCGATTTTAATATGACTCTTCAGCTCCAGAGTTTGATGTATTTTCAGTTGAAGGACTAGAGATACAGTAGTAAGAGGGGAGCAGGAGGGAGGGCAGTGCTGTAGGTCACTCAGCAGTTGGGTACACATAAGTATTAAAAGCCATGCAGAGGATCTGCTCATGAAAAGAGCTGACGTCTGACATCTAAATCCATTCCATGAGAGGAGTAACTCACAGCGCAGCCTGTTGCTCTGTGTTTAGCTGGGTCCCACATACCACGAGTGAGCCGTGCTCTCCTCTGCCTCTTCTGCCCACGTGGCTCCCTCAGGTTGTGACAGCCAGCCCTAGGCAGGATACCATGAATGGATGATACCTTGGAGCTGCTGCCCTGGCAGGCTGTGTGAGCACCCTCCCCACCACTACAGCCACCAAGGATGTGCCAGCCAGTGTGGAGGAGTTGTGTGGCAGCAGTGACTGCAGGGTGATCGCTGGGAAATTTAATATCCATCCCATCCAAGCCCATATACCTGCAGTGTTGATCTACAGGACCGGGCTGGCTCTGGGTTATTGTCCAGGAATATAAAGGGAGTTCACCCAAGGCTCTCTGGATGTTTACATCACTATGAGTCATGCCTGTTCCACCCTGCTCACCTTGAAAGAATGAACCTGCTCAGGTGATACCTCCACTGCACTCAAGCTGAGAGTGTTGGGGATGTGCTCAGGAGGTAAAGCAATAAATATACTTCCAGTGTACCAGCAATAAAACCACTTCAGCAAAATACAGAATTGTTGTAAGAGGGCATGCTGACAGTGGCAAAATTCTGGGTGAAAAATGCAGAAAAGCTGTTTATTGAATACATATGAATCTTCTGGCAAAACAGTTTTGACACAGACTTCATAGCGATTATTAAGCACTTCAGTGGTTTAGGTTTCCTAAGTGATCTTTCATTTGTTCAGTCCTTCTTCACGTCTTTCACATTTCAGATTAATGTAATTGTTCAGTCCTTCTTCACGTCTTTCACATTTCAGATTAATGTAACTAACAGTCATGTCACAGTTAATTGTCTCAATGAAAACTAAATAAAAGAGTCTTTTCTATGTCAATATGTTGCTTACTCTTTTGCACTGAGTTACCAGTTGATATTTTCCTCTTTCTTTCTCTTATTTGTACGTATTTGCAGGGTATTTTCCTGCTGTTCTTTCTGCTGCTCTCTCCCCTGACCCACGGCACAGCTGTTGCCTCTCCATGTCTCACTGGTTGGGAAACGCTGTCTTAAACTCCCTTCCCCAGAGATCCTCTTGACCTATGCCCTGAATTTGTTCAAATTTGCTTTTTTCGAAATACATTATCTTTAATCCGTTTTTCTTATTCCTTCACTGTCTTAAATTGCTGGGCTTTTTGGTTTTGTAACCACTTGCACTCAAATTTACTTCCATTTTTGGACTGTTAATCAACTTTCTATATCAATAATATTCAAGTAATAAACATCCCCTCCCCTGTTGCTTTCCCTTCTCCAGAGCAACTTTTCCTCACACATTCCAACAGCTGGAGTGTCTGGGACCTGCCCTGCTTTGTCTTTAGCAGATAATATGGTAAAATCACCAGTTCCTACCAACTCCAGGCTGCTTTAGTCAGACACTCAAAAATACATCCTCTGTGTTCTGTTTGTTATTAATGAAGTTCTGTGGCACATCTTCTGTGCTCCTTTTATTTTTCTTGGTCCCCGGAGACATGCAGAGTCTGTTTCTCACCTCTCTTCGAGCCCTGAAATATTCTTCATACAAACCCCCTGTTCAACCACCCTATTTCCTTCTTCTGTTTCCTAAGCAGGTGATATCATTTCCCATCAGCATTCCTCTCCAACAGTCTTTCCATGAAGCACGAGTGAGGCTGATTGC
This sequence comes from Bombycilla garrulus, assembly GCA_013400315.1. Taxonomy (NCBI): domain Eukaryota; kingdom Metazoa; phylum Chordata; class Aves; order Passeriformes; family Bombycillidae; genus Bombycilla; species Bombycilla garrulus. The sequence goes on along the minus strand of VXBU01015748.1, from coordinate 45,838 downwards.
TGTAGTCATTTAAATGTGTCTTGTTTGTTCTCCTGGCACTTACATGCAGACAAGGCTGCTTTGGCTCTGCAGCTAGTGAAGGGGAGAAGGAGTCTGAGCAGACCTGTCCTCTCACAGCAAATCAATGGGTTCAAGAGATCCTAAATGCGCCATATAGCAGTGGTTTGGTGACAGAGCTTGGTAATGCTTGTAGGACAGCAAAGAGCCAAAGAATTGATTGGGAGCTTGGAACGTCTTGCGTTACCGTGAAGATGCTGAAGACTTGCAACAAACACAGCTTAATGAAAGTGTGTTTAGAGGAGGTTGATCTTACTCTTGAGCTATCCACAAGAAGAAAAAACCTAGCAGGGCAGGAGTATAGCAAGATCCAGTCACTGGAAAGCCAAAACAGGTAAGTTTGGACTCAAAGCTACGTGCCTATTTTGACCGTGGATGCTAAATAACTGCAAAATTTCACACAGGGGTAGGCTGATTTCTATGACTGCAGCAGATTTGAAGCTGACAGTGGGTACCTTTATAAAATAACTGATCTGTCCTGCTGAGGGACTGGATTTGACTTGTGCACTCCACATGTGTGTCCCAGGCTGCTTGGTACAGGACATCGCGCTAACGATGGGGGCCTTTTCCAGCCTCTCATCTGTGCCTCCAACATCAGGTTCAGACTCCACCCTGTGTGCTTTGGTACAAGATTCCCCCAAAGATTAGCCGGGGAGAGCTCCTGCCAAACCGGGTCCCTCCAGCTGAGCCATATCTGTGAGCCCAGAGGAGCAGAGAGAGCCAGGGCCAGTTCCTTCAAATACTTTACAGATTAAGACCTGGGTCTGGGATCTGTGGGAATCAGCGGAGCTCTGACCCCAGCGGGTTGTGGTCCTTGCTGCAGCGCTCGCAGTCTGCACCGGTAATTGCCACGTTCCTCACCCGCCAAGCTTGGTCTGCCGCTGTTGTGTTCAAATGCAGCCACGCTCGGCCCTGCAGACGAGCCCTCTGACATTATCCGAGTGCAGCTGGAGGCATCTATTTTGGCCTTGAAAATGCCTCTTTCTTGGCAGAGCTCTGTGTTTATTATAATGCTGTCTGTAATGTGCAAAAGTACATTTCTGTTTTAACTTCCTTCTTTATGTACTAAAGAGTGTGGTTTTAATTAAGGATTTCAGATTGAAACATTTCCGGTTTTATGTGTTGTTTTTTTGGTTGGAACCATGGGTGGGTTTTTTTTTTGTTTTTTTTTTTAAAGACAGTTTTCAGTTAAAATGTTTCAGAGTTTTGAAAAATACCAGATGCCCAGCTCAAAAAGTGTGCAAAGAGCCGAAGTCACTCCCTCTTCCTCCCAGGGAAGTCAGCTGCTCCGCTGAGTGGGAACAGCCAGGGACGGCCGATGGCGAGAACGGGGTCAGCAGGCAGGAGAGGATGTGCCGGGACCGGGACAGGCGGTTCCAGCGGCGCACCACCACCGCGGCTCCTTGCACGATAGGAAACCTTGACTCAGACCCACAGAATAAAGCACCTGATTTTTGTGGGTTCTGGGTTTGCTTCCCTGCAGCTCGGGATTGTAAGAGGAGATGGCCAGATCCCTGTTTAGTAGCAGAGCGTTCCTGCCGCAGCACCCGGCGCTGTCTTCAGGCGTGCCCCTGCCATCCCTGGCCACCAGCTGCCGTCCCTGCCCATGGGAAAGGCAGTCAAACAACTTGTAAAGTAAACTGGTTGTTTTGCTGCACATCAGCTGCCTAAAAGTCAGACTTTAACTCTCCTGGTAGTAGAAGAGCTCAAAAACATCTTATAAAGGCACCCCAATTTTTTGAAAACAGCAGGCAACGAAAGTTATGTTAAAACCAGGTTTCTTGAGCTAGTCCCACAATTTCTGTGAGTTTGACTCATGATTTTTGAATGTTGGGGTTTGGCAACACTAAAGTCCTCAGTTTGAATTTGTTCCCGATGTGGTAGTTCAGCCTCCTCGCATGACTGATCAATGTCACTCTGCTCTGGAGCAGCCAGAGATCTGGGGGGTGGGAGGCAAAGGGCCTGGTACAAGGCTCTGCTCCTTCTGCGGCTCCAGGGATGCTGTGGGGTGGATCTGGCTTGCATCCCTGCGTGAGGCTCTTCTGAATCAAGCTGTGTGTCTGCCATGTGACGGCAGTTTAGGCAGAAAAAAATGGAGTGTGGGAGCTGCTGGCTGGGCTGAAGGGTTTGGTGAGCTAGATGCACAGCCTACCTGGACTAAGCATTTTACTGAAATTAAATGAACATTTTAAAAGTATGCTTTGTACCTGTGCATCTTTCATTCCTGTTTAGCCATGCAGCATCTACACAGGGTGTTGCTCAGCCTGTGCTGCCTAGCTCACTTTTTGCAGGGAAGTGCTGAAAACCTCTGCCCTCCTGCGCAGTGTTAGTACTTCAGGTGCTGCTAGAAAAGTATTTCTAAAGAAAACCTCTGCCTTGCAACTGTGGCAGCTTCAGACAACAACATGGATGCATTTTGCCTGAGCAGCAAGTGATGCACAGGGTTATGTGGGTTCCCATTGTGGCTGTTGTCATCTGCCCGACGGCTGGCAGGAGGAGGTGAGTGTGGGGACAGGCACGATACAGTACTTGCCTTCTCATTCTGCCCTGTGTTACAACATCCAGCTGAGCAGCCAGCTACGGCTTTATCTTGTATGTACCTCTGAGGGTTTGGGCTGCACAGGGTTTCCCTTGCCTAAGAGGTCAGACTCAGTCACAGGAGGTTCCCCTCCATGTGGCTAGGGAGCAGCTCTGTGGAAGGGCCAGGTCACTTCTCCTGGCAGCACAGAAATGGCTCACGTTTGCACCTGAAGCCAGCTTTAAACTCTGTAAATCACCATTCCCCCATCTGTGGGTAATGCTCTGCAGCTGCCCAGGTACCCCTGCCTCAACACTCCCCATCCCAATGGGATTCACAGCCCTGTCCTCCCTGTGAGGTGGCCAGGGAGGGCGTTTGGTCCTCTCATCAGCCATCCCTGTCCATCTCTAGCTGCCTGCCATTTGGGAGCTTGCTGAGTGCTTGAGGAGCTGACCACTTCTTACCTATTTGGGAATACTTTAAAATTGTTCCAGAAACTGCTGTTTGTTGATAAATCACAGTGATTGCAGAGAACTGTTTTAACTAAACCATGTAAAAGAAGGAATGAGCTGCAGTGCAGCACTGCCAGCTGTCATTGGGTTTAGAAGCACACATCATAGATTTTGCTGCTTTACAGACAGCTGCGCTTATAGCTGTTCTTATAGCCATATAAAACAGTCATTCTGTCAGCAAAGGTCTGGCAGTGGAGCTGGGTTATGTCTGCAGCCGTGCTCCCAAGCCTGGCAGGTTTGCTCCCTCCACGTGCAGAGGTGAAGCCCTCAGGAAGGCAGCTCTGTGGCAGTGGGGTCCCCAGAGTCTCAGCTTTGCACAGGGTAAAAAGCACAACACTGCGCTGTGCCCACCACCTGTGCAGGAGATGGGATTGACAGGGCTTGTCTCCAGCACCGTGGTCATCAGGAATGGGTAGTTCCCACACTGAGAAGGGGTTTTGAAGGGTTTTACCCCAAGCCTGCTGCTGCTGCTCAGGATTTTGGCTAACTGCAGGTCAGGTTCACAATCCACAGCCTGTTCTAGCAGCATTCACAGATCAGGTCCTGTCTGCTGAGGTCCATTGTATTTGGGCTTTGGAGCTAAAGTTGTGAGTCACAATCACAGAGACTGGAATTGGATTTTTAAAATTTCCTCAAGAGCAGGAAGATAGTGCTATCAAATTTGAAGCTTTTCACAGGATCAATACATAGCTTTTGATAAAACCTCATCCTCTTCTCCTTTTCCTATGTAAAAGACCAGCTTTAAATGCCTGGACAAAATAATATTTGAGTATTTTCTGGTCATTTTATTTGCATTCCTTTATCCAGAATGGAATGACTCAAGCAAGCTGCTGACTTGACTCACTGCTGCACACGCTGTTTCCCACCAATCCCTGTGCAAGTGGTGTCGGTGAGATGGAATTGCCACGCAGGCTGTCACCATCTCCTGACAGAGCGAGCTGCCTCCCACAGAGGCCCCAAGGACACCTGGAAGTGCAGGCCCTGATGAGCACTGAGGATGCTGAGGAGCTGTACCCAGGTTTTCCCTGGAGCAATTTCCATGGCTCAAATCCAGTGATCTGGGGTGGCCAAGAAGATGTGGAAGAGCAGGTGGTGCTCACAGTTTTATTTTCCCTTGCTCTGTTCTTCTGCTCCACTCAAACATGTAGCACTCTCCCTGCTCACCTCCACTTCCCTCTGAAACCTTAGAAGATGCTGGATTCATCCTGATCCAAAAGGGAAAATGCCTTAAGTTATGCAGCAGGAGAAAACAGCTTTCTAAGCTGTAATTTGATCCCGGTTTCTTCCCAGACACCAGACTGGAACAGAGGGTTTGGAAATTGCCCCTCTGGCCATTATCTGAGCTTTACAGCACTTGGAGATTGAACCCAGATCCCACATCTCTTCTGAAGCTCTGTGTCAATTTACACTTGTTCCTAGAAACCATTACTGTCCTGTGAGCTCTTTACCACGCGAGGATTGAAAACAGAGCTATTCTACTCATTTGAGGTCTCTTTTTTTTGCATGAAGGCAGAGCTCAGGGCTCATTCCTTTTTCTCACTATCTGAAGACTAAGCCCAATCCTGACTGTTATCCAACCTCTATACCATTTACACACTGAACCCCATGCCTGTGGCTTTTATCTGAGCCCTTAGAGCATTTGGAAACAGGCCATGCCCCTTGTCTGGTATCAAAAGAATTATATTAATTTGGGATTCATTCCACAAAATGAGGCTGTCAGCCAGACTCCTTAGCAATTGGATATTGAACCCAGACCTCGTGGTTGTCTTCCAAGTTATATGCCAGCTGGGAACTCAGCCCACAATCCATGGCTGCCGGCCAAGCTCCTTATTGGCGAGAGATTGACACCAAGCCCCCAGACTGCTATTTCTGTGCGGCGGTGTTAAGGACTAAACCTCGCTCACGTGGTCAGCATAATCACCTCTGGGCTGGCAGTGAAATGAAAAATCTAGTTAAAGACTTGAATGAATATTGAGGGTCCATGTTCAGCTGCCTAAAGACCAGGGATGATGACAATTCCCTTGGAAAAAGGCCCCCTTGATACTCCAGAGGGAACAGCCCCAGATCCCCCATCTGTCCTCCAGCTGGATATAAAATCCAGGTTCTCATTAACACACAGTGCGCAGCATTTCTTTGCTGGCTGGCAGTATTAAATCGAGTTCCTCTAACTTTCAGGTATTCCTCAGATGGGGTTAAACTAGATCCCTTTTCTATAGCGCCATTAGGCTCTGCCAAAGCACTTCTTGTCACTCAGAACAGACCTCCAACATTGCACCTTGCCTTGGAGCAATAGGAGAGCCTGGCAGGTAGAGGAGAGCAAGGAACAGTTTTGAAGATCTCAATCCTCTTTGGAGGGCATTATGAGCCTGACCAGGTAGAGGGCATTTCAGGTGAAATGTGTATCTGAGGCAAGCAAATTTTTCCCTCCAGCCAGCAATGTTGCTCAGGAATTCTTCAGCATCTTTATACAGTGTGGTTTTACTGCATGGCAAAATGCTTCAGAAAACCGGATTAAAACGCAACAGCTTCCCAGCTGGGATGGTCGTCATTAGAATGCAGTTTCCAGCAACTGTGTGGATTTCTTGGTAGCCTTGAAATCTCTAAAATTCTCATTAAGCAACAGCATTGAAGAAATGTCTTAGCGTGCAGCTACAATAGGAAAATCTTCCCGTGATCCGGTGGGTCAAGCTGGATGTTATAGTGCATATGGACAGTGTGGGATGTTGCTTTGCCTCTGAACTTGCAGTGATGGTGAAGGCTGATCTTTGGCGTTCTCACTGTGCAAATTGTGGATGTGAGGTTTCTGATCACTTTGTCTAACACCCTGTCGTGACTGGGGATGAAATCCATTGGAACTTTTCAAGCCAATGTTGCAGACCTGTCCCATGGGTCTGGAGTTTCTCCAGTTGTCTGTTGCATATCTTCTGATTCATATTTATTTGCTAACATCAAGTTCTTGCCACACACAAGTGGTTTTATGAGGATTTTCAATGCAAGAGAGGCAGAGCAAATGGGATTCAGCTGACCATGGTGCCAATTTGTTTGTAAATAAATTTTCCATGTAACCACTTGTTCTTCTGTAAGTGAGAATATGTTTCTTTTTCCATTCATTGCTTTGATCAGCCATTTTACTCATCTCTAATCTGAACAGCCTGTACTGCCCTTTCTGCCCCCTCCCTGTAAAGTTCTCTTTGGGCTTCTCTTTGCCAGGTCTTTCCCAATCCCATCGCTCTGCTATCTCCTCTGGGGTGCTCAGGGGGCAGGAGATGCTGCTGGCTTCAGTGCTGGCACCAGGAGCTCTGTGCAGGGACGCTCCAGGCTTGCTCAGAATTTATGGAGAACACAAAGTTGAGCAATATCTGTGATTACTTGAAATCGTTATTTCTAGAGCTACATTTCTTTGCTTTATCCACAGAAGGGTCCATCTGTTGTTCATTGGATTGGTCTCTCAGCTAACCTGTGGATTTGGGAATTGTGCTGTGTGCTGCCCACCCTGTGCTCAGCCCTCATCTCACCCTCCTTGGCGTTTGCAGACTCTGTACGTGCAAGAGATGGATGTGGTGAATGGTGGGGTAGAGGGGGAACAGGATCTTCTTTCCCATCCTTCTGGTTGCCTTACCAGAGTTACAAAAGCCTCTGGCACACTGTGCCATGTCCTGCCAGCCCCGAGCCCACTGACTGATCCAAGCTTCCTTCTCAGCATACACATGCATTTCCACTCTTCTTGCTAAACTGTGCCAAAGCAAAATTCCTGAAGCAGAATAAAAAATGGGGAAGACTTTCAAACCCAGAGATTCTTGAATTGTCCCTCTCACCAAACAGCAGTCAATACTGTGCTCTTTATAAAGTCTCTAGCATAATGTTTAATTCAGTAACTACAACTGGAAAGACTTGCCAATTATTTTAAACTGCCAGAGATATTTTAATATGCCTCAGATTTTGTGTTGGCATGCTACAGAGTTAAAGTACCATCCGTCTTTCAGAGAACATTAAAATTTAGCCTAGTATAAAAAGAAGAAAAATGGGAAAGAATCCCAAAGGACGTACTTGTCCCTTGAACCCCGCCATCATTTGTGGTTTCACAGACACCTTCTGCATTTTGATATTGTTTGTCTCTCCCTGTGCAGGGCATGAGATCAATACAAGCAGCTAAAATCTTTAATTTCTGTGCAGAGCTTCATATGTGGGCAGGCCTGGGAGCAGATCTTCACTGAAGGCCACTCAGCCATGGATTGTCGGGCTGAATTCACTCCCTAGATGAGTTCAAGATCCTGCAATCAATGATGTAAAAGTCTGAGAAATCACAAATACCTTCAGATTTAATTTTTATGCCAGGGCTAAGCGGCCTCTGTCTGACTACTGGCTGATGTTTGTCCCACCAAGGCACCCACCCCAGTGAGACCCCTCCCACCAACCGTGCTGCTGGGTGTGAGGGGTTAGAGCGTGGGGCTTTGCTGCCTCGGGCAGTCTCACTCCAACTACATGAGCATTACAAATGGAAGAAGCTGACTCTCAGCATCCTTGCACTTTTTTTTCTTTTTTTTTTTTTCATTATTCCTTCTTGCTGAGCTCAAGTGGCACATGAGTGCTGAGCATGTGCATCTCTGCACTGGGCAGAGGGGGAGAAGGAGCAGGGAGAACATCTTATAAATCTAGTTCTGCTCTATTAAGATTCATTCTGGTACGACAATGGCTTTTTCTATTGAAGTGCTTTATGAAAGCCTTGCCTAATGATCTGTTAGCTGGGGAAAGGTTAAATTCCTGTATGATTTCCTTTGTTTGATGAAGAAAAAACAGTGCAATTATCCAGAATTCAAAGTGAGTTTTAGCCAGCTGTTAATAATACTGCGATTCTCCATGTTCTCATTACTCAAAAGTAATGTTGCCATCCCTAGTCATGGCAGTAAAATATTTATAGCATTTTCTTATGGCCTTATTTGTACATATGGAGGACTGGACATCTCTCAAAGTCTTCCAAATAGGCTTCTTTTTGTGCTTTAGCCATCCATAGAATCATTTGGTTTGAAAAGACCATTCAGTCCAGCCATTATCCTAATACTGCCAACTCCATCACTAAACTATGTCCCTAAGTGCCATACCTACACATCTTTTAAATATCTCCAGAGGTAGTGATTCAGCCACTTCCCTGGAAAGGCTGTTCCAATGCTTGGTAATGCTTTCAGTGAATAAATTCTTTCTTGTATCCAATCTAAATGTCCCCTGGCACAACTTAAGTCTCTTTCCTCTTGTCCTATCCCTTGTTGCTCGGGAGAAGAAGCCAACCCCCACCTCGCTCCACCTTCGTCTCAGGTAGTTGATAGAGAGTGATAAGGTCTCCCCTGAGTCTCCTTTTCTCCAGGCTGGATACCCCCAGCTCCTTCATCTGCTCCTCACAAAACTTGTGTTTCAGACCCATCACTGGCTTTTTTCTCCCTCTCTGGACATGTCCCAGCACCTCAACATCTTTCTTTTAGTGAGGGGCCCAAAACTGGACACAGCACTCAAGGTGCAGCATCACCAGTGCTGAGTACAGGGGGACAACCACTGCCCTGCTCCTGCTGGCCACACTGCTGCTGATACAAGCCAGGATGCCCCGGCCTCCTTGGGCATTTCAGCACATGCTGTCATGCACGGCATGAGGGTACTCTGGTCATCTAACTGCAGCTGTCTGCAATGAAGATGTCCAGTTTTGAAGGCCATCCTCTCAGAGGTGAGAGACACGCCCTTTAACCACTAATGCTTAGGTAGCTTGTTCAAACTGATCGTCAAGGCTCTGCCAGGGTCACTGGACTGGTGCTTCCAAGTTTGCACTATCCCAAGACAGCTGCCAAGAATGAAGGAGGAAAGTAGATTAGATACCTGCTAGTCTTGATACCAAAAGTGGCTGTTTTACCAATCTGGTGTGATGCAGAGATAGGTTTATTAGTGCTTTTCTGCTCTGTGTAGCTTCATGCAGGCTGTAGGTCTGTCTGTCCTGGGAGACCACTGGAAACGTGCAGGACCAAACCCCAGACATCTGTGTGTTTCTCCTAGCTCACTCCCTGTTTGCTGAGGTTTCCAGCTTGGAAAGTTGTGGCAGAACATGAAATACACGTGGCATCTTTGCGTCCAGGCGCACGGAAACAAAATAAGTGTCATGGGGAAAATATAATTTCACAGTGGCAAGCCCTGTGTTGGGATAAACAGAGGTCTTGTTTCCTCTCGTGGATGCATGGAAAATCAATTCCCAGTCTTCTGCAGTGACTCCTAAACATGAACCAAATCCCCTTTTGTAGTACAGTTGTTTTGTGTCAGTGAAAGGGTTTCGTTTCTAGCAGGGGAACTACAGGTAACACCTTTTTTGCTATCCCGATTTGTCATTTGTATGTCTCTCTTCTCCTCTTTATAAGAGTCTCATTTCAAGTGCAGCTTTTTGCCTGGGGGTCTGAAGTAAATCAGTAATAAGTAACTGTATCTGTCTCTAATTCACTAAACATCCAGAAAAACAGCTAATGTGGCTGAACCACCGGGATGAATACATTAGATTAATCTAATTCGGCTACATTTCATTCAAACAACCAGTAGCATTTTGAAAAAGGTTGTGAAAGGGATTAAGAATTTCTCTTCCACGTTTTTGCATTCTTCTTCTTTCCATAACTTTGCTGTGTTGCATTAAATGTTAGCTATTCAGTTAGCTCATTTCCTGGACCCTCTTTAAAACTTTACTTTTGGAATAAGTTTATTCTTCTCAGACCTCAGAGCTGGCTCTGTATTCACGGAGACCTTCAGTGACCAGGAAAGGCAACAGAATAAACAGACGTGCAGTGAACAGCTTATCCCACCTGGAGTGAGCAGCTCCCTCTTGTTGCTGTTTCACTTGCACCTCAGGTGGGGCAGCGTGGCTGCAGGAAATCTTGGAGCATCACTGCTGGGCGCAGAGCAATTCCCTGAGCGTGTGGCGACCTTCCCTACATCCCCTTCATCTTGGCAAAGGTGGTGCGTGCTATCACCCTGGTGCCATGGCAAGTCTGATGTATCCTCTTCTCCTTTATGCCCCACTTTTTTTTGGAAATGTGCAAATAGACCCAGAGCAGGCTGCCTAGAGCCTTCACTGTAACAACTGGAAGCTGACCTCGGTGTGTGTATTCCTCGCTGCAGTTCAGTCTAGATAAGGGTTACCTCAGTTTCTGAAGAGCATATCGTGTGCAATCCTTTGTGTACAAAGCCTCAGACCCCATCAAGGTGTAAGACCTGAAGGGCTGCTTTGCTGCCCACAAGCCCTGCTCTCCTGTCAGTAGATGGCTTCAGTGTGATTTGTTCTTGGCACTTTCCTGTAGCTGTTGATCATCTCCTTATATTTTGTAAGTGCTGACAAGCAACTTGGTTATTTGTCCAAGTGTTTTTCTGGGACCTGAAGCCGGTCTGCCTACTCTGTAACTCCCAAGTGCCTCCTTCCCCTCTTCTCAAAGTGGAGCCTATGGTCTGCCCTCCCTGGCCCCCTGGAACCTCCCTATCCCTGGTGGCTCTTCGCCGTTAAGTGGTTGCATCTCCAAGGCTGCTTCAGGAAGCTTGCTGAGTGTCCTGGGATGCAGTTCAACAGGCAGGGATGATTGAAAACACCACAGTTATCTAATTGCTCTCTAACCAAATCTTCTCTTGCTGTCATGTGAGTTTGTATCCTGCTAACACTGGCATTAGCTTCATTAGCAATTTGATTGCTGTTGAGTTTTTAGGGAAGTTTTCAGAAAAAGGGGCATTAAGTGTTTTGTCTCTCTGCCCTGTGCTAATGTTGCGCCTCCCAAAACAGTGTGTCGGCTCTTTCTTTGGTCTCTCCTGTTGCTGCTGGCTGATGCCTCCACTGTTCTTTGAGGCCACAGTAAAGGGAGATGCCATCCAGGCACTTTTGGGGCCAGCAGAGAGGACACAGATCCCACAAAGCCCCCAGCACCCTGGGAGGGCCTGCTGGCAGCAGGTTTTGGCCAGGCTGTCATTAGGCAGGGAGCCCCTCTCTCCCCAGGCTCAGGGGTGACACAAAGCTCCACTCTTTGTGTGCAGGACAGATGTCAGCCAGGTGCACAATGCATGGAGCTGATATGTGATAATTGCTAGCACTGGGTTACTGCACTGGGGCTGAGTTACTGCACTGGGACTGCAGAGCAAAGACCAGGCTGTTGTGGGGTGCAGGAGAGGTGGCAGCTCTAGGGTGGCAACTTCCTTGTCTGCTCCCCAGACACTGCAGGGATCTGCTCTGAAAGAAATGCAAGGCAGAATAAGCACAGGAAAGGACAAACTTCCCTTGCCAAGAGCAGATGAAAAGCGATGTTATAAGGTCACCTGTCTCTGGTAACATGGCCCCAGATCTGACACAGAGGTGGAGGACATCCAAGTTTCATGCTGGAAGGAGATGAACCCACACCTGGAATCCTATCCGGGTTTCAAAGGTCAGGTGCCTTTCTGCAGTTACAGGTGTCGTGGGGATGGCATTTGACCCTGGCTCATCCCACACAGAAGGCAAGGTATGATGGACAGCAGGATCATGTGAACCCCCCTGGAACTAGCTTTCCTTTGAATTACAAACTGTTTTTTGTTTCTTCCCAGCCAGGTCTCTAGACAAACTCTATAACTTTGCTGACTGCTCTGGCCTTCACCTGATCTTTGCACTGAATGCTTTGCGCCGAAATCCCAACAACTCCTGGAACAGCTCCAACGCCCTCAGCCTGCTGAAGTACAGTGCCAGCAAGAAGTACAACATCTCCTGGGAGCTGGGCAACGGTGAGTGTGGGAACAGGAGAGCCACGGGAATGGAGCTTGCTGTAGCAGAAAAATACTCAGTTTTGGAAAAGGATACTTGTAGCTCCCAGGATGCTTGGCCAATGTATTTTCAGAGGGATTTAAAGGCCCCTGCTGTAATCCAGAACCACCTCAGTCTATTAGCTGGACATTTCACTCAGTTGGTATTAGCATGAAATGTTTCTGCCCTGGCTGCTGGGCCCAGCTAGTCCTGGGGGGCCAGGCCAGCTATTCTAGGGACTTGTATGGTGGCTACAATGCCAGGGGAAGTGGGCAATCCTGTGGGGACAGGAGCATGGCACCAAGGTACAGCTCCTTCACCCAGCACACAGAAACAGGGGCAGAAGAGGCCAGGCAGTGGCTGTCATCCACTCCTCAAAGGATCCTTCTGCTGCTCTGCAGAGCTGCCTGCGTCCTCTGTGGAGCTCAAGCTGTGTGACAAGCAGAGCTGACAAGTTTTGCTTTTTTTTTTTTATTTTCTCAGAGCCCAATAACTACCGGACACTGATCGGCCGCTCGGTGAATGGCAGCCAGCTGGGAAAGGACTACACTCAACTGAGAAGCCTGCTGCAGCTTATCCGCACTTATTCCAGAGCACACCTCTATGGGCCAAACATTGGAAGGCCCAGAAAGAATGTCGTTGCTTTCCTTGAAGGGTAAGTGGTGTTGTGTTGATTAAAAAGAGCTCAGAAACCCCTCCTGAGACCAATGTCCTTTGCAGCAGGAAGGCTTGCTCCTCGGCTTCCCAATGTCCAACAGCCCCCAGATAGTGAGGCTGAGCCACCACAGTACCAGAGGCTTTAAGACATGGTCATCTGTACTGCTGAAGTTCTGCAGAGGTCCCTGGTGGGATTTTGGGATGGACTGATTAACACTCTCCTAAGCATTTCCAGTGTTTCCCAATTATAGGCAGACTGAGGTGTCCACCTTGTTGCGATATGAAGAAAATGCAGTGATGTGGATGCAGTCTGCTGCCAGTCCAAAGGCGGCAGAGTCAAGATGTGGGTTCTGGCACCACTTACCAGTGTCCTCCTGCACAAATTGCTTTGCTCTTCCCATTTGATGATTTCTTCTCCCTGTGCTTTCTCCATCTGTGCAGAGGAAGAACCTGTAGCAACTTTCCTCACTCCCTTCTCCCTCCTAGGGGGATTGGCCTGTCTCTAGTTTGGGAAGGCCAGAGGTGGAGAAGGAATGGTGACAGAGAGGGACGCAGACACCTGGAGGTGACATTGGACAGCTACAGGAATCAGGGAGGTGCGGGAGCCTGCTGGCAGCAGAAGTTGGGTCTGTGTAGCTCGAAGACCATGCAGCAGAAGGGAAATTCCCTGCAGGACTGTAAACAAAAACTCCAGTGCAGAAGGCTGGGCAGGGGGAGGTGTGGAAGGGACTCTGCTGGGAGCAAAGCTGGGTCTAGCATTCATTAACATCTGCAGGAATGATCTGGCAGAAACAATAAACAGCACACTGATGCAGTCCCCAGCGAGGCGGGGAGGGAGCCAGGGCCAGATTCTCAGCTCTGCTGCAGCAGCACAAAGAGACTGTAAAGCTGGTTGAACCAGCTGCGACGCCAGCATCCCTCTCGCTGGCGAAATGGGGGAGCAGCCGCAGCGCCCACACCTCGGCTGCCACTGGTACCGCTGAGAGTGCAGCCTGACAGAGCCCAGCTTGGTACCGCGCGTGGCAGCAGCGCTGGGGGAGTTACAAATGCTGTAGTAGCCTTGATCAGCAGGAAATCTATTAGCGCCGGGAGGAGCAGGCTGAGTAAGGAAAACAATGGGGATGAGAGCCAAGAAGCTATTAGGGAAAGGGAAGTCCTACTGCTGTGTTTGCCCTTCGTGCGCCGCAGCCGGGTCCCAGGGAAGAGGGGTTGGAGGAGCCAAGTCGCACGGCCAGGGTGGTCCGGCAGCTCAGCGTTGCAGGGCTGTGTTTTGACTGACAGCAACCCTGGGAGCAAGGCTGTAGTGTACAGTCTGGTGGAGATAATGGCAGACACCCCATCTCAAATGAAAGGGAAGGCATGTAAGAGCTGTAGCCCTGGTGATGGGATAGTGGGGGCTCTTCATACACCCCCCAACTGGTGTGGAACAGCTCCGATGAGCATGCCTGCTCTCCAAGCTATATGTTCTTTTCTCTGCTGCCATCTCTGCCTTCCAGGATGACTCTGTTCCATGGGTGCTCAAAGAGTTTTGTGTCTCCCATGGAGAAACCTTCTTTTCTGCACTCCAAATCCTGGTGTCTGCAGCTCACAGCAAGCGGCACGTGCCTGCATGGCCTTACAGCCTGCGGGGTCCTGTGGGAAAAGGGCTGCTGGTCTTTCCACATAAAGACTCCATTATTACCAGGCAGGGTGTAAAGAGGAGGAACAAGTCTGATTACACAAAGACAAAGGGCTAAACACTCATTTGCAGTATTTGGACATGGAGGATTTGCAAAAGGATAAACAAATAAACCCCAGTGCCTAAGCTCTTTGACAGCGTGAGCTTTATTCCCAGTACTCCCCAAGGTCTCTTCAATATGTGGGTTAGTGCTACCGAGAGCTCTGTCTTCTGCAGCAGCATCCAGAACTGGTCCTGGTGCTGTCACAGCCAGGAGATACCTCAGGGTCCTGAACAAGCCACACACAGCCAGCAAGCAGGAGAGAGGAGAGGGAAGGCAAATCTGCCATCTGCCTTGCTCGACCACCATGAGTGGTCTACATGGTGCTCACAGTAGGTTTAAGGCTCCCAAGTGAAGTATGTGCAGCTCATAGTGCTGATGATGTGAAAATTGCAGTTTTTATCTTCTTTAAAAAAAAAAGATGTGATGAACAGCAGAAGTCAGCCATGTAGGAGGAGATATGTCAAGTGGAAGATTATGCATCAAGAATTAACTAAGGCTGGAGGGGTGAGATAACACACCCGATGTGAAGATGGGAAGGGTGGATTAGTCTGCCAGGCAAGCATTGCCATGTTACACAGAGTGAGGAAGGGAGTTTTGGTAGGGAAAGTAATGGAAGTGGGCTGAAATGGGACAGGAGACCTCAGAGAAGCCCAGGGAATGTTCTCCAGCGGTAGAAGCTGGCATTAGATGTTCTCCAGGGAAAGCCTCTGGAGATACCTGGGGCACCAAAATACTCAGAGAAAAGTGTCACGGTGAAGTATTAACTAGAATAGCAATTGCCTGTTCCATGCTCTGTGTTCCAAACATTTTAGTCTGTATTTAGCTGTTATCTCAAGCAACCAAACAAAACTTATTCTTTGTGCTTAAATTTTGTCCTGAAATAATGGCAGTATCAACATGAGTTGGGCATTTGTGTCTTGCTCTTCTGACTAAATCCTTATGCCTGTCCTCCAGGGCAGGGTGGGATTGAACCCCTCCTGAGATGCCACCTTTCTCTGGGGTCTGCTACAATAATGAGCAGTTTGGGCACCCGAAAGTTTGCAGCACACAGGAGGGTGAGCACGCTGTCCACTGCAGAGGCTGTCCTTAGGCAGGTGACACCGAGCTGTGCTGGGTGACAGCTATGCACTTCCCAATGAAGTGGAGATGGGATACCGTGAGGGGAGGAGAGCCTGAAGCACAAAAGCTTGGGCTTTGCATCCCCTTCAGTGCTGAGTTATTGCCCCCGAGCTCCTCCACCACCCTGCACGGAGCAATGGCTCAGAGCAGCCACAGCCATCAGTGTCACCCTGGGCTGGCAGGTCCTGGAGCCTGGAGCTGGGCCACTGCTGTTGGTGTAAGGACAGGCTCTGCAGTGGAGAGCTGCTGCAGTGGCTGGGCCTGCTACACAGGAGGCTAGAAATGGTCTTGTGGATGCACAGGTGCAAGAGGGAATTTCTCCAGACACAACCAACAGCTGAGTTTGATGAGGTGTTAATTAGACCATTCATGCAGCCTGAGCTGTTGCAGAGCAAACCACGTTAGCTACCTACTGTGTCTGTGGGTACAGGAATCCCAGAACTGCTCAGAATTTACTTGGGGAAAAAAAATTACGGGATTCTAAGGAATTAACATAGATTTTAACAACAGATCAGGAATCAGACACAAAGGTTAATGTATGGCTGGATAACCCATTTGGTGCTGGAAGAGAAGAAACACGAGGAAAAGCTATCAAGGAGAGATGCTAAAATGTGTTAAAGCTCAGAACGTGGTACAAAACTTAGACTGGCATGTCTGGGTGGATTTGGCTCTGGGCTCTCATGCTCCATTGTTCCTCAGCTGCTGTAGCCCAGTTTTTGCCACTGGTAACTCACAAGTTTCGGTGTGTTACCTCCACCATGGCAGGAGCTGCAGCAATGCTGGCAGGGTAAGGGCTGACAGGCACTTTTGCCCATGCTAGACTGGCTGCTGATGCTTTGTGGCCAGTTTAGGTTCTGAGACTGCTGAGTGAATAGAAAAGTGATAATCTTTCTTGTCTGGAGCTACACTCTTTCCCTCTTCCTCATCCCACAGATCTCAAAGTCAGCAGATCTTGTGGCTCCTTGGCTTTTTCTCTACCCTTTTTCCAGCCTCCTTGGCCCCTTTTTGTTACTGCAGTCACCGTTGTGCACCCACCCTCTGGTCACAGAGCCACAGCACCTCCAGCCAGGTGGCAGAAGTAGGTGACAAGGTTCCCAACTGTCTTCCCCTTGCAAGGCACAAAAATTTCTCATCCTTCAAGATTTTACTGCCTCCTGCTCCTGGTTTGTAATGCCTGTGGAGGCTTAACCACTCATCCAGTTCTCTGTGCCTCCTTTTGTGATGTCATTCCACAGTGGTCTGAAAGGAACCCATAAAGCTGAAGAAGCACTTTTGGTGGTGAAGCCCCTGCCAGCTGGGGATATGCCAGGACTGGGAGGGGGCTTGTCTTACTTATTTGTTGGCAGCCAAGTAGAGGTCAGGTTAATACCTGACTCAGTCCTCAGCCCTGCTCCTTTCACCCACAAATCAACCCCAAGCCAAGGTTTCTAACGCTTATCTGGTAGAGAGAATTGTTAGCTTACAGGTCATGAAATGGCACAAGTTGAACACGGGGGTTCCACCAAAGCAAAATCAAAGTGCTAAAATGGGACAGACTTTGGCAGTGTTTTGATGATAACTGCCCTTGCCTTATGCCTCTGCCATCATGAGGATGAAGAGGGTTGTACCTGTCTGTGCAGGTCAGCACACCTCAGTGAGTTCAGGCATTAGTTTTTATCCAAGTAGCAGCCAAAGACAGTCTATGGACAGAGCTTGTTTGTTTAAATTCAAGTAAGAAGGAGAAATAAGTAACTGGAGTAGGTGGTATCTGGCAAAGGGAAGGACTCTGGATGAATTTTAGGAATGAATGTAGGCATTTTTCCCGTTCTCTTGCTGAGAAGGACTTCTGCCATATTCGACACAAGGGACTTGTAAACACTGCATTTTTAGAAGCTGCTTCGGCTGTTTGACTTTCTTTTAAAAAAAGTGTATCCTTGCTGTATTTTGTTACACAAGCTAACACAAGGCTGGTGGCACAGACTGTACCAGGACACTCAACAGATCCACAGCAAGAATTCTGTGCAAAAATTTAAGCCACGAGACAAGGAATTTTAAATTAATGATACAAAGGGAGGAGGTCACTGCAGCATGAACTCGAGCTCTGGTAGCATTGAACTTATGAGTGACTCAATTCATAAATACGTTGAAATGAGGTGTGAAGGATGTGATGACTCATTTTGCAGTTGGTTATATATCAGGGTCAAGGAGCTCAGATATAAGCAAAAGATTTAGCTACTGCTCTTGTAGGAGGAAAGAGTTAATATAGTTGTTGCTTCTGAAACTTAATTTGATTTCTGGAATGCCAGAATCACAATCACCTCTATAGGAAGAACATAATGGATGAGAAAAGACATAGATGAGATTCTGGCACTGTGTAAGTACACATTGTACCTTCATTCTGATTACTATCTACAATCTTGGTCATTTCATCTCAGAAAAGATGTAATAGAACCAGGAGGTTACAGAGAAGAGCTGAGGATGTGCGTAGCGTGTGATTTCTTCACATGAGATTAAACAGGCCATGCCTCTTCAGCTCAGAGGGAATGTTACCGAGGCCCAAGAGCCTGTGAAGGGGGTGGTTTGTTCACGGTGCAGGAAGTAGTTCGGAAGGCAGCTTTGTAAAGAAGGAGGAAGGTTATTCACATGGTGTGCAATGGCATTGTGTAAGTAATTGTTACAAGGTATTGTGGAGGTTAGGGGTAGTTGAGTCTCTATCTCCTAACACAGCTTCTTTGGTCAACTTCCTCCTTTGCCTTATCATCCTCACAGTGAAGAATTTCTTGTTAATACCTAATCTAAACCTACCCTCTGTCACTTAGACGTCCTTATCAAGCTCAGTGACTTTGTCTCATCCTCAGATTCCTACCCAAGATTCCTATTCCTCTGCTTGTCTCTGATGCGTTCTGCTTTCCCACCTAGAAGCTCTGTCCTAGAAGATTTCAAAGAATTTTCTTGAGGATTTTAACATGTGCCTAGGTTTCTGATATGTGGAAATCCAGCCAGGAGTATTACATGGGCAGGCGCTGGGGCTGCCACCCTTCTGAATTACGGGGCAGTGCTACAGCATTTGCGCCTATTGCCTGCACAGCATGGGCTGAGCTTGTCCCACTGCCCCAGGAGGGATTAATGCACATGTGCTGCAGGGTCAATTGGTGCTCACAGAGAGACCCCAGTGTGCAGGGAAATGGCAGATTTACTGTGCCAGCCCAGCCCATCTGTGCAGCACATGTGCAGGGAGCTGAGCTCTCCCGGAAGTGTCTGGCTCGCTGTGCCTGCGCTGTGCACTTGGGAATCGTGCAGCCCAGGAAACCCCAAATGAAAATGTGCCACCACTGGTCTTTTTGACCATATGGATCTTCACCGGCCTCGAAATATGTGGATAGACCAGCACAGGTGCTATAGGAATAAAGAGATTAGTTAAATCTTCCTAAAACAAGGGTATTTGGATACCTGTGCATTGCTGCATCTCCACCTTCCCTAGGCTTTCATCTCATGCTCCTGCAGTACCACTTGCTGGCTGCTGAGCTGCTCTAGGTTTCCTCTGGACAGTAGAGACCGCTGCCCAAGACATCTGGGGTGTTCCAGGAGCACCTCCACCTCTAAAGGCAGGACTTGAAGAATCACCAGGAGCTTCATCTTGCAAAAATTCAACAAAATGAAAAAAGGAAGAAAACAGAAATGGAAAAGAAAATTTGAGCTAGATATGTATGTTTTATCAGAATATTTTAATATTACCAGAACTAACTGATTTATCTTGCTATTATAGAGGCAGAAGAGGAACACTAAGCAAGCCAGGGCTTTTCTGTCCTCTTTTTGGGCTGCACTGTGCTGCCTGAACGATGCCTGTGTCCTAGAACAGTTTCTCAGGAATTTTTCATCAAGAGGCCAAGTAGCTTCCTAGAGATGTGGTAGATGGGGCATATGGATGTCCTGCTTCTGCTGCTCCAGGAGGTTATAATGAGTATTTGCTCTGCTTTTCAGTCCCTGCTCAAAGACCACTGTGGAAATAGTGTCTTCAAAGGGGCTATAGGCCCTATGGAAATGGCAAGGGAAACCAGAGAGCTTCTTCCTTTAAGCTTGGTCTGCTCATGGTTTTGGTCTGTGAGGGGAGAGGGCCAAGCTGAGCCTGAAAAGGTGATTCAGTAAAGTCCAGGATGGTGTACTTTCAGCCAGAATATAAAGCATTTGAGGTTAGAAAACAAGTTGGGCTAATCTTCAAATCCAGTTGCAACATATTGATCTTCCAATACAATAGAGATTGTGTTCATAATTTCAGTTTAGAGCTCATTAGTTCACTCATAGACTTTGTACATTACATTTTACACAGCAGCCCCTGTACAGAGAATTTAAAAGGGAGCTGGGTTGTTTACTCTTTTGGCATATTTCTGCACACTTAGTTTTATGCAATATTTGCAAAATTTTACTTTTTCCAGGTGACCAGTGTGATTTGTGGGGAGCTCACACCTCTCCCTGTGGCTGCACTAGGGCTGGCCCAGCTGATATTCTCCCCCTGCGCAGTAGGGGAGGAACTGTCCCCAGCCATTGCATTGCCACCTGTCTTGCAGGTCTGACCCTCAAGAGAGATGTAAAAGCATTTCAGAAAGGCTTTTGCATCTTTTACAGAGCTGGGAGCTGAGCTCACAGCACTGCTGGGTAGCAGAATCGGGAATGCATCAGTGCTACAGGAGTTACAGCATGTTATTGTTTTTCCATTTCTAATTGTATCTCTTCCCTCTCTGTCTGCAGGGATTTATTATTGCTGCCATCCTCTTATGCTTCACAGGGTCCAGCTGCCCTTTTGTCCCAGTCTATAATTGACCATGGTCATTAATTTAAAGTCAGAATGATTGTTTCTGAGCTATATTTAGCCCGAAGTTTGCTGATCTTGTTTCAGACCTGATTAGAGGCTCACGTGCCGGAAAGCTGCTGCTTGTCCTGCCATGACAAATAGTCTGATGGTCTCTCCTCACAAACTTCCCCTTCCCTACCCTCGGTCACGGGGCTCTCCTTGGGGTCACTGGACCCAGCACCACTCACCCCTGTGTGGAGTTGGGACAGCTGTGACATTTCTGCTGTGTTCCTGGAATCCTTGTGCATCAAAAGCAGCCCAAGAAAATACAGCATTGTTTCCTTTCTCAGCATATTCATGAGCTCGAGCAAATGTCTCCTGTCATGTGTGTGCATTATCAGTTCCAAAATGCATCAGCCACCACACAGTGCACGTTGCACTCCTGCACAGACAACGTGCCTGTCCAGTTGGAATGTGCCTTTATGTGTTTCCACATCCGTGCCCCTAAACATAAGAATATAAGAGCTGCTTGGGCTTCCTCATGGGAGCTGCAGTTTTCCAAAGTGATGCTTGGATTGCTGGGCTGGGGAACCAGGGAGAGACCCCTGCAGCTACCATGGTGCAGGTCCTCCTGTGGTGGTTGTATATGGTGCCCAAGATTAGGAATTGCTTTGGTTTTGGGACTGGCAGTGTGAGCAGGTGGACCTGTGTAGCCCCAAGTGTGACTCAAACAGGAGCTGTCTGGAAAAGGTATTTTCTTAGTCAGGTCAGAAGCCATCAAGAGAATAATACCCATATCACTGACCTTAACCTTGTCCATGGAAGTGCTGTGGTTAGGCACAGGAATGGAGTAAACCAAAAGTGCAACCAGGTCAGAATCCATTTGCTAATAGCCAATGCCAAAGAAAGAGTCAAAAAAGGAAAGCACTTAGCAGTATTAGTTCAGCTTTTCCTCCCGTCCTCAGGAGCTTCCTGAGCAAGAGGAGGCATTTTTGCACCTAATAGCTTTGCTGGGTTTTATTTCCATTTTCTTCCACTTTCCAGTTCTTGTTTGAATCCAGGAAAAGAGTTCCTCAGATTAACTACATATTGGGGACTAAGAAGTATCTCATTTTAAGATGGTCATTTAAAACATGTTCTTTAATTGCTATTGAGAGTTGTTAAAGTCACAGAACTTAATACATACCTCAAGATCTTGTTCCTGAAATTCTGTTGTGTTCTGAAAGCTCTCCCTACCTTCTCTAAAATGATGCCCAGAGCTCTGCTGCCGGCTGGGTTTCACTTTGTTGCTCTCAGCTGTGCTTGCTACAAGCATTTGGATTAACTGAATTTATTCATTCTATTTAAGGACACAAAGGCTTCATTAGAAAGTATTTGTGGGCACAGTGGCCACCTTTGGTATCTCGTGATGTGGGATGAGCATTGGTTGTTTTAGGATTTCCCGTGACAACACTGGGCTTACCTGGTTTCTTCCTCTGTTTCCCATAGGTTCATGAAAGTGGCTGGCGGCACGGTGGATGCTGTTACCTGGCAACAGTAGGTATTCACCATTCCTTCTATTTTCTAGCACTCAGCACAGGGATCACAGATGGTGGGACCAGAGTTGATGTGCTCTCTGGGTGTCAAAGGGGCAGATGTGCTGCAGCCACCTCCTCTGTCCTGCTGAATTTAAACATGTGAAGGAGGCTCTGCCCTTCTTTCTCCAGCCTCTCAAACAATTACAGGAGTGGATGTAATAACCTCTGCCTCTGCAGCTGAGACACAGGACAAAAATTGTGCTTTCAGGCCAAAATGTGCTTCCATGCCTGGCCTGCCAGATTCCTGGAAACAGAGCCCTGAACTGGACTGCTGAGTCTCCAGAGGCAGCTGGGAGAACAAGCAGCTCCAGGAGTGGCCTGGGTAGGGACAGCAAGGAGGCAAAAGCCACGTGTGACAGATGTATGGGACTGTCAGAAAGCCCTTCACCCCAGTCACTGTCTCCTCATGCCCACTGGCCTGAATCTAAACTGGTTCATCCGGACAAGGGAGAGGCATCTTAGTCCAGTGGTAAACACATAATGCCCCAGCCTCCCCTCTGCTTTGTAAGGGTGTCCACAGACACACCACTGTGTCCTGCACACAGGTGGAGCCCCCGGAGCAGACATCAGTTAAAAGGAGATGAACATCCAAGATCCTGGCCCAGCTGAGTCTGAGAGAGATACTGTTACCTGTTTTTTCTCTGGTCCTACAAATGCTGCATTTCATAAGAGCAAAGGAAGCTCTGATCTGTAGCACTGAGTGTAACAAGCACCATATGGAAGGAGAGGCTTTCTTATTTGAGGGAAAATCCAAAAATATCTTTTTCTTCCTCTTATTTCTACCTGCTGCAGTCTGCATGCTGTGGCCAGAGGTAGGCTCCTCAGCAGGCTGCGGCTCTGTGCAGTGTGTGTGCAAACGCCAGCGCGAAGCTGAGGCACCGTACAAGCTCAGCAGTGATCACCAAAACTGATAGCAAGAGGATTTGTGGGGCAGGCAGGGCTCTCTCCTGCCACAGAAAGGACACATTTAAGAGACAAGTATTCACTGGAGGAAAAAAAATATGGTGAGACTATTCTGTTCTCAGAAAAAGTGGATTTGCTGTCAGGCTGGGTTATACTTCCCATGCAGGACACTGGCCTGGGCATGGGAGCCAAGGTCTCAGGTCCAGGGTGTGCTTGAGTGTGCTGCCCACAGGTCTTGTTCCCAGGCTGATTCCTCACAATGAGCCTTCATGAGGTGCTCGGGCTGCTTGCTGAAGTGCAGTAGTGGGGCTTGTAAATCCATCACCAATAAAGGCCCTCTGGGGACCTGCCCTTAAGCAGAGCTCAGTGGGGTTTAACATACGAGGTTTTCTTGGAGGTGCACCCGTGGTCTCTGTCAGTGTGTTAACCTTGGAGGCTTCTGCAGCAGCAACTCTTGGCATCTTAGAGGGGTTTATAGCACCAGATGTGACCAGCAACCTGTAAGTCCCATTCCTGGAGCTTGGCTTGTCTCAGTGTGCTTGCCTGGGTGTTCAGCTCCTTGGGTTTCCCTGCCAGGCAGCAGCAGCTTGCTGCAAGGGGGACAGTGGGGTAGCAGAGCAATTGGAGCAGGATTTGTGTTACTTACAGGCTCATGCTGTGCAATGATGATCTATGTCTCATCTGGGAATTTGCTTTTCATGATTACACGATGTGCTGATCGCATTTACTTAGTCCAGGAATTTGCTTTCTGCAACAGGGCTTGATGGCTGGGCCAAGCCCTTGGATGAGTTGAAGGAACAATCTTCCAGGCTTCAGATGTGGAGTTTCATCTGCTGTGCAGGGAATCTGCCTGCATGGCTGCTTTGAAATCTTTTCTTTTAGGATCAGTCTGGAGTATTTTTCAGGTCTGTGCTGAAGCAGCAGCTTGTGGTTGGGAGGGCTGGTGCAGCTCCCCACAAGGGTCAGCAGAGCAGAGCTGCTGCCTGCAGCATTCCAGTGCAGCATTCCTGCTTCTCCCCCAGCCAGGGTTTGCAGCTCTGTAGATAGCACTCGTATGTGATTGTGAGGACTGGCAATGGCCACAGCTCTGAGCTGGGCTTCTGTACTGTTTATGAATAAATGTCAAAACAGTGTCTCATCCCTCTGCTCCAAACAGCAAAACAAAACAAAACAAGTTCCTTTGTATCCAAGAAGAAAATTATTAGCAGGAAACTAAACTGCTGTCTAATTTCAAGTATGAGTATTTCAGTTCCAAACCCTAACGTTCTCCTGGGATATTGGTTATAAATTTGTCAAATCTGTTATTCCTTTGAAAAGTCTGTGCTCAATCCAGAAAGGCAATTGAGAAGGGAATATATTGCAAGGAGCCCTATTCTCTGTGTGAAAACAGAATATATCTGAAATATAATTGATAGAAAAGTGACACTGGGTAGAAATAAGCAACTCACTGAACGGAGTATGGTTTCATTTACGTACACAACATAACTCAGCATGCCTCTCTCTTCAGAACTAAAGTGTTGCTGGAGAGGGATGTGTGAATGGCTTCAAAGTGCTCAGGGAATTTCCTCTAAAGAAGGGTGTGACAGTGGCTTCAAGAGCTTTGGCATTTCTCTGGTGATTTAGATTGTCATGTTTGGCTATGAGTAAACGCAGACCCTGTCAGGCCTTGGATGTGGGTTTCCCCTGCTCACAATCCTTCCCACAGCCATCTCTTTGCTCTGCGCTGGTGTCCTCACACAGGGTGAAGATTCATTGTCCACTTAAACCTGCAGCTGTGCCCAGTTCCATCCCCAGGCACATTCTCTCAGTCTGCACAACTGCTATTCCATTCAAAGTCTTACACAGCTCCAAGTTTGTCATGTTTAGTGGGCAAATCCTCATGCAACACTGCCTCTGAAACACAGATCCCTGTTACTCATGGGGAAAGTAAATGTCTGCATCTTCAAAAACAGCGGATATCTGTCCCTGTGGCTTCTTGGAGAATGCCACCTTCTCTTCCAAGATACAAGTCACTGGTCCTGTGTGGGAAATCAGAGGTGCCAGACACACAGGCATGTGTGAGATGTTGTTTAAAATGCTGTTGCCTGCCTTGGTTTGGGTGACATCTCTTCTGGCCTAGTCACATTGTGTGTGCAGGGGGAGGTGCTCATAAGCAGCAGCACTGGGCAGATTTCCCAAAGCTGTCAGGAGAGAGCTGCCCAGCATGGGCACACCCATCAGTGTATGTACCAAGGGTGTATATTTGGGCTCACATCAGCACATCAGTGCTCAGAGTGCAGACTCCACATGCTGTGCCTGGAGGAAGGGGCTGCAGGAAGGAGTCTGTGACCCATTTGCACCTGTAAATAAACATGGTCAGGTTTATTTGCCCACTGGCTTGCAATCCTCTTCACTGTCTGATGGAGGGAACAGTTCCTGGCAGCACCATGGCCCTTGCCACCAGCACATTTCCAGGCGATGCCAGGGCAAGGCCAGGGAGATGGCACAGGCCAGGGATGGCTCCCAGTGGCGGGACTGGCAAATGCATCTTGTCTGGGGGTAGAGAAAGCATGGGTGTGAGTTGTGCCTTTGAGGACAGAGAACAGCCCCCAGCCACTCTTCATCAAAGCATTTCTTAGTTGCCTGGAGGTGGGCAGCACCTCTCATCTGTGCCTGCAGGTGTTTGGAAGGAGCAGGTCGCATCCTGCCTCTCTTCTCCATGAGAAGCAGCTCGGCTGCCCCATGTCCTGCGTTGCACACACCCTCTCCTCGGGAAGGTGCTCACGGCTCAGGGCCACCTGTCAGCAGAGGTGTCTCAGTTTCCCAGCTGCAGTGGCAGCAGGGTGTCACGCTGAGCGTGAGGATCTGTCCTGCTCAGCGTCCCTGGCAGGCACGTGCCCTAATTCCAAGCAGACTCTCTCTGTAGCAGCAGGCAACAAAGTAGATCCGGAAATTCCTGAGCTTTAGGAAGTGGGCTTTAATGTAATTAACTGCAACAGAAGAAGAGGTCAGATAATAGGGGCAAAGGTTTCTCTTTAAAATGAAGGAGGATGTAAATGAAACCAGCTGCCCAGGAGGCAGTGCACTGCCTTCATTAAACAATGCCTATGGTCCCATGCAGCAAATCGTGGATGTTGCCAGAAAACCATTTTAAATGCAACACAAGACCTGGAGGTGAGAGGACAGAGACATGTAGCCAGCCCCTGAATCATCCCATTGCTCTGGTGCCTGGCACTGTCCCTCTCTGGGAGGCAGTGGGGAGCTGTGTGCAGCCTGGCCTTGCAGCCTGCTCAAGAACAAGGGCATTTCTGACTGGCAGCTGCGTCCTGCCCTGTCTCACTGCTGTTCTCAGCTCATCTTTGTCCCATGCTACAGTTCCATCCAAGGCTGGAGGCCAGGAACTGGGGTGGTTCGTTTCCCAGCACTGGCATAAATTCTTGCTCAGCCCTTGGCCGAGTCTTTCCCCTGCACCACGCTATGGTTTGGCCACCTGCAGAGCAGCCCAGTCACAACTCCCTTTGCAAAGTGCACTGATCTCATCCTGGGCTTCTATGGCATAGTCAAATGATGTTTCTAGAAACGGGGTAATGTAAGTGGAGGGGGGAGAATTTGTCTCAGCTTTGTATAATAGGCATCCAAAGTATAATAGGGCATCCAAAAGTAGATGTGCATGGCCTTTCCTTCAAGATGTATGTCTCATCTGGGATTTAGTTGCTAGATCCCTCTTTTTCTTGGCTGGCTCTTCTCATGTTCTTGCAGATTGCCTTTTCATAGAGATAGTGGCAGCAAACTGGAGGACACGATGGCCCAGCTTTGTATATAACTGGCCATATCTACTCTCTCCTGAATGATGAGAAACAGCATGGTCAGTGCTCATGCTGTGCGTGCTGATGTCTCTGAGGCTTTGGAGCCAATTCTGTTGCTGCACCGTACCCAGAGGCCACTGAAAGAACTGTCAGCCTGTGCTGGAGACAAACAGCTTGTCCAAGAGCTACCTGTGCTCTGCCTCTGCAGAGTCGTGGCTGACAGAGACCCCTGCCCATGCTGGGGAGGGTCTGTCCATTCATGAGTGCCATGGACCCTGGGGCTGCCTCAGGTCAGCTGCCTGGGGAGGTATTTGTCAGTGCTGGATATCTCTGCAGCTGCTGCTGGCTTCTTTGGAGGTTGAAGGCTTGTGACTGTTTTAGGTTGTTGGTTTTGTTGGCGTTTTTTTTTTTTTTTTAAGTCAAGTGCATTGAGTCATTGTACATATCAGCAAAGCTGCAGCCTTTACTCCAAGGAATAATCCACGCCTAATGACCTCTTCTCCTGCTTTAAAGGCCTGACAGCTGTTTGCATTTTGTGGATTTCTATACTGCCTATACTGACGGTTAGAGCTGCCAAAAGGAAGTGCCCTTAACTCAGTGAGATGAAGCCTACAGCTGGAAACCCATTCCTGAGTAGCCAGCTATCAGCACAGACCTCAGTTCCTCTTTCTTCCTCACAAGCCTTGTGCAACGGGTGCCATTTTCCCTTCTCCCTAGCCCGAGGAGGATGAAACTACCTGTTGGCAGCTGAGGACTTCCCAGACAGATTTGCAAGAGATCCTTGCCCATTTTACTGAAGCTTGTAATTGCCTCTGTGCTCTATTTACACACCCAAAGCTGAAGCGCTCCCCTCTTCATGCCGCCAGGAAATATGCTACCAAGATTTCTTGATACTGAAGCAGGAATACTGATACTTTACTTCTGCCCTTCATGCTGCTACCAGTCTCTGTTTCTTTGGGTTGTTAATGAAGGTGTCAAAGAAAAAAAAAAAAAAGTGACCACGGCATGTATTCCAGGGTATGCCTCTTCCCTGTAGGGTCTGGGCTGTGCTGGGCACAAGAGCACCTCCCCGGGGTTGCCTCCACTGATTTCTGGGGGGACACAGCCTCCTCGGGGTCTGCTGCTGGTCCTCTCCCCTTGGCAGTGGAGCTGCATGTCAGAGCACACCTTGAGCCTGAATGAGGTGACGAGGAGGTGCAAGCTTGTCTTTGCTCTCCCAGGGGTTTATCCTGGGCTCTGGGACCATACTGGACGAGGAGCTAAACCCTGCAGAAAACCTGATGCATTGGAGGGTCATACACAGACTGAGGTCTATCTAACTCCATCTTTTCCCTGTGAANTTTTTTTTTTTTTTTATGTCTTTCAGCCAGTTTTCAGCCCAGGTGATGGTTTTTTTAGTCTACAGCAGTCTGAAAAAGTCGTTTCTGTTCAGTTTTTAAGTGCACTGCTAAAATCCAAACATCTGCCATCCCCAGAGAGCACTGCTTTGTAATTTTGTCTTAAAAAGTAATCTGTGTAAACCCCACCACTGCTTGCTGCTCACAGATCTGCTCTCCTCCCAGCAGCCAGTGGTTCGATAGCGTGTAAGTGACCGGAATGATTTTGAACACTTCCTAAATTCTCCCTGGAGATTATCTCTGCCCTTAGCACCTTCCAGTCACCGCCTCCTTACCCAGGTCACGCAGTGTTGGGGCGTGCCTGGCACGTTCCCATGCCTCACTGGGGACACAGCTGGGCCTGCAGGCCTGGGGGAGGGTTGGCAGAGGAGGTTCCTCTCCTTGAATGCGTTTGCAAGCTGAGCCTGTAACAGAATTCTGCTCTGGGACAGCTAGGGACTTGGAGCAGTGAGACACAAAAATCCTCTTCAAGCACTCGTGCTTGTTGCACATGTGCCAGGTGCTGAGTTAGCCCACAGCATCCTTTGGGGATGCTCCTGCGTTCCAGCACCCAAGTGAAGCAGCCACTACAACTGCTACAGCTGCTCACTGGTGCAGAAAGCAGCCCTGGAAAGGTGAATCCACCTTTCTTCAGAGCCCAGGTCTTGAGCCTATTCTGCATCCAGCACCCATGGCCGCACGGAGACCTGCAGGGAGGGAGAAGGGTCGGTGTAACTCTGGTGACAGCTGAGTGGATGTAGATCCAGTGAGGGATGGGAGGCAATGACTAAGCCCTGCCAGCCCCAGCCAGAGCTGCTGCTGTTCCTGGGAATCTCCATCCCCCCAGCATGGCTCTGACATAGTCTGGGGCTTGCTGTGGTGAGTGATTGATGCACAATGCAGACTTTGGAGGATAACGTTCATAAAGTTTCTCCTCCAAAACCTATTTATCAGAAAAAGGCCCGGCCCAGGGGTATGCCAGTGCATGCCACAGCAAGCACCCTGTTCCCTGCAAGACTGGCAGGAGCCTCTGGGAGATGTACAAAGGCTGCCATTTCTTTTTGCATGGAGGAGAGGTGACAGTCCAAGACTCTTCCTCAGGCGGAGCAGGTTGGGATTACCTCTAGACAAAGGGTAGGTGCAGTCAGGACAGAGTACTTCACCTTATGTCCCGGAGCCAGGAGACAGCAGTGAGACATTTCAGAGCCTTCCTCTCACACTTAGAGACAGATGATTCACATCATTATGGGCAGCACTGTAGCTGTACCTCATAAAATCAAGCACATGGAGAGCAGGAGTCAGCCCCCTGTATGGGAAACACTCCCTGGCATTTGCAGACCAGAGGATATTTCTGTGGGAGCAGGACTTCCTCTGGTGGTAACAGCCATGACATTTCTTGACAGGAGGATTCAGCTGTGGATTTTTCTGGAAGAGCATGCAAAGAAGGTGTAGGTTGTACAAGAGTGCTGCAAAGCTTTTGCAGGTGGCATTTTGCTCCCAGCCTTTAGAACACTGGCCCCAGAGTTTCACCAGCAGAAGTTAAGAAATTGCAAAACTTCCCATGGTTCCTGAAGTGCAGGATGCTCCGTGTTCAGGGTGTGTCCACCTTACATCCTATTTTGGAGACTGATCTGCCAGACAGTGTGGCCAGAGGGCCAGGATACAACAGGGTGCAAGCAGGGACTCCCCCAGAGCAAAGGAAGCTTCTCGGTATGGGACAGCAGCAGAACAGGAGGACGTGGTTTGGGGGCAGAGACACTTCCAGCTGTCTGACCTTGTCTTCTTATTTTCCTTCCAGTTACTACATTGATGGTCGGGTGGCCAAAGTGACAGACTTCCTGAAAACACGCCTGTTGGACACACTCTCAGACCAGATCAGGAAAATCCAG
The DNA here is from genome assembly GCA_013400315.1 of Bombycilla garrulus. Lineage (NCBI taxonomy): Eukaryota > Metazoa > Chordata > Aves > Passeriformes > Bombycillidae > Bombycilla > Bombycilla garrulus. Next base: position 16,186 of record VXBU01015748.1, on the reverse strand, counting down.
AAGGTGAGCGAGTGCAAAGGGCCTGCAGGGGCGAGGGGACGCCGTGCCTGCAGTGCCTGGCTGTGGCACAGCTCGTGGCCAGGACTCGGCATCGACACACTGCCAGGAGAGCTGGTGTGGGGCAGGGAGGGAGAGTGGCTGCTGGGCCCTGTGCTCCCAGTGAAAATGCAGCCAGCCCTCACCCAGGGCATGGGGTGAAACACCAGGCAGCGCAAAGCCTGGCCCGGGTGGGATGTGCACTGGGGTTTGAGGGAAGTGGCCACAGGCAGCAGCACAGCATGGGCTGTGCAGGTGTGCTGGGACACGGGCTGCATGCACAAGGCAGGAACACACACCATGCAGAGCCCTGCTAAGACTGGCTGGAGTCTCCCATCTGTCTGTCTGTTCTTGAAGGGAGCAGCTTGTAATGAGGGTGAAACTGAACTTGCTCCCCAGGACAAGGAGAGGAGCGAGCAGCCAGATGGTTCCAAACCTTCCTGAGCATAGCTGGTGCCATGTCTGCTCAGGAAGGGGCTCCCACCACCAAATCTTGCTCCACTTGCTCACAGTGCCTAGAAATGTTGCTTGCAAAGCAGTGATGGTTGCCTTCCCAGAGTGATTCTCACTGGTGGAGAATTGTGACTAGTGTCCTTTTTCCCTGATGATCATGTTTTGACTGTGTCAAAAACCCAGCTGTTGCTGGCCTGTGGTGTCAGAGTCCATGGCTCTGCCTGGCTCGTGAGTGCTCCTTTCCTCACTGTCCAGGGAACCCAGCTCGCATCTCTAACAGTGGGATAATGACAGGGGCTTTGCAGGGTCCTCCTGCTTTGGCTGATAGAGGGACCCGGGCTGAGACTGACACACTCAGCTGCCAGTCCTGGAAGAAATAAGGAACACCTAGTGAGTGAAAAAGGCCTTAGGGACTGGAGGAGATGTCCATCCATCTGTCTTGTCTAGGTTTTCAAATCTTACCACTCACCACAATGTCTCACTTGTAATTCCTGCAGGGAGAAACCATAGAATGAGTAAACAACTCGAAGAGGCCCTGGGAAAGGGGATGAGAGGGTCAGTGCAGCAAAGCTGGAGGAGAGAAGCTGCTTGCTGAGCCCTCTAGCACAAGATAGGAGTCATCCATGTGTGTGAACGATACTCCTGCTGTGGGGGAGGCATGGCACAGTGGCCAGTGGAATCACTGTGGGGCAAGCAAGAGACACCAGCTGACCCAGCTGCCCTGCCAAAAATGCAGACAGGTGTCCAACCTCTGCTGCGGGTTGGAACCTGCTGGGAATGGAGTGGGACTCCATCCATTTCCAGATCAGAAGCAGCAGGGAGCTGCCCTTGGTGCAGTTTAGGGGAGCCCTCACACCCATAGGCCAGAATTTGGTCTGCACAGGGCCGGGCTGGGGAAGGCTCTCCTGGGAATGCCAGTGTGGCTGAGCAAAAGCACAGCACTGGGTGCTAATAGCCTCCAGCTTGGCTCTGAGTCCGTGCATCCTGCCGGGGCTGATTAGAGCAGCTGGACTTGTCCACTTCCCTGTTTTATTGCTTCCTCTCTGACCGGGGAAGGTGGCGGGCTTAGATAATTACAGGCAGGATGCCAACACCTCTGGGGCTTCAGTCAGGGCTGTCGACTCTCACAGGCTGTGAGTGGGAGGCAGCCCAGAGCTGGCGTATTTAACATCTTTGAGGGATCCCAGTCCATCCAGCACATTCCAGCACTCCTCACTAACGGGGCAGGATCCATCAGGCTGCTCAGAGCATTCCTGGGGCCGCTGGGTTTGCAGACATCTGGTCTTGGGAGCTTGTCACCCAGCCTGGAGAAGTGGGATTGCAGGAGAGGGGACAGGCTGTGGTGCCAAAGGTTGCTCAGGCTGGGTGAGGGCAGCTCGGGCCATCTGAGCCCTCTTGTCCCATCTGGCACTGCTGGGACAGGAATGAGCCAGCACGCTCAGACCTGCATGTCCCACCTGTGCCATGGACCCCTCAGGTGGAGAAGCAGCCCCTGCTCAGCTGTGGGACTGACTGATTGTGACTGGAGGAATCCAACTGCTTTCTCCTTGAGTGCCCACCCACCTTCTGTCCATGTGGCTCCAGCATGTGGCCCAGTGCTCCCACGCTGCAGAGCCATTGGGGCTTGGGGACTACCCACGGCTGGCAGCCACCTTGAAAGGGGATATGGAGAGCTAGGGTGACATGAGAGGGCAGTCTATGGGACAGAGTGCATAGGGAGACCACAGGGAAGAGCAGGATCTGGGACTGGGAACATGAGAGTACATTTGGGAGCAGCTCCAGAAGATACAAGTGGCAGTGGCAGGAAAGAGTGAGGAACAGTGTTCACAAGCCAGGCAAGGTAAAGACACAGAGTGACATGCCATGGCCAGGCAGGCACTGACTGTCCAGCAGCACCATCACCGGAGATCCCCACAAGTCTTCCTATGAGACAGGAGGTGTATGCCTTGGCTTTAAATCACAGGCTCACCAGAATAATTTTGATTGCTTTTGTCTCTCCCGCAGGTAGTGAACACGTACACACCAGGGAAGAAGATCTGGCTGGAAGGTGTTGGCATGACCTCAGCTGGAGGCATGAACAACCTCTCCGATTCATATGCAGCTGGGTTCCTGTGAGTGACACTGCCAGCACCAGGGCACTGCCACCCCCATGGGCTCTGCAGGCTGAGGTGCTGCAAAGGCACTGCAAGCTGGAAGAGGGCAAGCTCCCTTCAGTACTCCCTGGCAGCCTGAGTCTTGTTAATTTCTCCATTTCATACCTACTGTCCCTCCTCAGCTCTGCTTTCCATCTTCTCTCCTTTGAAGCTACAGCCATTCCCGGCTCCTGGGGCTTGTCCACTGGCACAGCCCTGTGGCCTGGACATCCTGCTGCAAAGCCAGTTCAGATCTTCAGAGCTGGCTGTGCTTACGAAAGATGGAGGAAAATTATCTAAGCTTTGCAGGGAAGCACGGGGATGTGCCTGGGCTACCAGGGCTGTGGCAGGCTATGAGAGTTGAAGATCTTGCTCAGAGAGTGTGAGAAGACACGCTAGTGCAAAGGTCTGGTCCCCCCTGCTCAGACAGAGGGTGCAGAGTGCTGGCAGGCTGGGGGAGCACCCCAGGTTCTGAGCAGAGGGCTGAGATACTGGGGTGCACACAGGGGCTCAGGCTCGGGTTTTGGACGTGCAAGTTGGGCACAGCTGGGGCAGTGGAAGAGACATGCAGGCTTGCTGGGGCAGGGATAGTGGGAGCCAGTTAATGCCAGCTCGCAAAACCATCTGGAGGCTTCAGCTCAAGTGCTGGAGCAGGGATCGGGTCAGATCATGAGAGCAGCTGGGCCGCTGGGACCAGGAAGTCCCCCCATAGTGTTCCCTCACCTCCCAGCATGGTGCCCTGGCTCTGTTCCCTCTGTCCCCAGGTGGCTGAACACGCTGGGCTTGCTGGCCAGCCAGGGCATCGACGTGGTGGTGCGGCATTCCTTCCTCGACCACGGCCACAACCACCTGGTGGACCAGAACTTCAACCCCTTGCCGGTAGGTCTGCCCAGGGATGTCGTGCTGGTGCTGGCTTCTCCTTGCACATTTTTGGGGGATTCTCTCCTTGTGGCCTCTCTGAACTCTGCTGGAAAATGAATTTTCCAGATCTGTTCCTTACAGTGTTAATAGGAGGTGTTAGTTCATGTCAAGTGCAACATGTTGGAGGCAGATGGGAGAGCGAAACCTCTGTAGCTGAAATTTCATCTAATGCCCCGGGGTTGGTGGCACAGGAGGGAGGCTGGTCCCACTGAGGGGTACCAGGGCAGGCTGGCGAGTTGGAGGGATGGATGGGGCAGGCAGCTGGATCACTCATGTTGAGCTGACCCAAGGGAAGCCAGGCTGGAGCTTCATACCTGATTTCAGATTTCTAGAAACGTGAAAGCTTCACAGCGAGCAGTGGATCTCATCAATACCCCACAACATCCTTCACTCTTTCAGAAACACCTGGGCAGAGGGGAACTCCCAGAACACATGGTGCTGATAAGGAAACCATATGAAAAATCCTGTTAAAAGTAGCAGGTTTCCGTTTCCTCCAGAGGTTACTAAATATACTGCCTTGTAAGCAGAGAGCCTGGCAGAGCAGCTGCGTGCTCTGCATCTCTCCTGGAAGGGATTTATTGGTCCATGACCCAGCAGACACTGCCAGCGGGCTGGGGATCCCTGACACTGTGAGCCTGCCCTTGATGCTGTGCTGGGATCTCAGGGGTGACAGCAGGACAGCAAAGTCTGAGGGAGCTGCATCTCAGTCAGCTCTGCCTACTCAGGCAATGAAAACGGCATCCCTGAGCATCAGGCTGGCTCCAGAGAGCAAACCAGTGAGCAGGGGAGCATGGTCTGCTGCCCGTGCTGCTCTGGGTATGTCCTGGGGCACCTTGGTCTGCTCCCACGTGCAGCCTTCCAGCAAGCATACCTGCCAGCTCTGGGGGGAGCCTGAGGAGCTTTGAGCTTTGTTTGAGGTGAACCTGAGCTCACAGCCAGCACTTGATGGATTTCTCCTGAAGAGCCGATTTCCCCAACTAAGCCACATCAGCCCCTTTCCCAGGGCTTCAGAGCCCTCTAGGTTGCTCCTGGCTGGATGGGTGCAGGCCAGCTCCTGCCTGCCGGGTGCACGAGGGTAGCAGATGCCATGGCCAGCTCTCCTGGCCCAGAGGGTCAGAGGGTGGCCCATGGCCAGCTCTCTTGGCACCCTGAGCAGCTGGAGAAGTGCAGTTCAGAACGGAATTAAAGCCAGAGAAGCGTTAGAGGAATAAACCCCAGGCTGTTCAACACAATGGAAGTCTTTAACTTGGATTTTGCTGTTGTTTTAAAGATAAGTCCCCCAATAAGTGAGGTGCCAGTCGCTGTCGTGATTGTTTCCTCACTCTCCCATGTGCTTCAGCACTGATCCCACATCCCACCACTGTGCTCCCAAACAAACTCTGGCTGGTGCTTGCGCAACCCCTTTCCCTCCACTCCTGGGCTATAAAAGAGCCACAGGCAGGTGAGAACCGACAAAGGGTTTAAAAGCTGCAAACTCCGTAAAGCCCAGCAAGGCCGGGCCGTGACCTGCTCCGCGGGATAGCAGCTGCTCTTTTCCCGTGGGAGCTATCAGGAAGATAAAAGCCGCTGGCTGTACCTGTGCGGGGCCGCGGCGCTGTGAAATACAATCTGCTCATTAGCTGCCATGACAAAGAGGTTTCGGCACGCCGGCTGGGCGTGAGGCAGCTCTCAGCTGCCTGCTGAGAGAAGGGCTGCACCGCCACGGCATCAATCACAGCTCCAGCTGGCAGCTCCTCAGGGAGCTGGGAGCCAGGCCTGGGCTCCCCACGGCAGTCTTTGCACCTCCTTCTCCTCCCCTGCCACTGCTGGTGCCTGCTTGTCCAATAAGAGGATGGTCTCAGGTGGCAGCAGTGTGGCCAACGGGCACTGAAGCTTCACAATGAAATTAGGAAGATGCTCACATCTCTGCTGGGCTTCCCACACACAGCTGACTCAAGAGCTAAGCAGCATCTTGTGGCTTTTGGGACATGTTGCAGCAGACATGGTCGTTGTGTGCCCCTCCAGGTCCTTCACCCATGGAAGGGCAGCTTGAGTGGCCATCCTGCTTGCCAGAATTGCCTGTCCACTCTCCCTCTGAGCTCAAGTGTTTTACTGCCTTGTTATTTTTGAGATAACATTTTCATGTATGGTTGGAGTGCTTTTTCTTCCTGAGTGATTGGGGCAGTCAGCTGTATACTAGTCAGAGAAGCCCTTCAAATAAAGCCTTTTGCAGGTACATCAGTCTGCCTGCCTGCTCTTAAACCTGTACATGTGTGGGAGTAAGGAGTGGAGGGAAGGAGGGCAGGAGCAGCACCAATATTCGCTCTTCACAGGGCAGTGCCTTTGAAATGCTGATCTGGCATTTAGTACCTCTAGGATCATTTCAGGCATGCAACGTACGTACTCTATCTCTCTTTCCTTAATATCTCTCTGAAACAGTCCAGAGGGAAGCAATACATTTATTTCACCCCAGGCAGGCATGAGATTTCTCTTCAAATTATTACAGAATGTTAAAGACGTTTTTCAGTGCTCTTCCACGTGGTAGTCACCTCTTTTTAATCTATCCTTGGTATTGATTTCTCCTTTAATGTACAATGTTGTACGGTTATATCTATGCAGAGAAAAAAACTTGGGCATATTTTTAGGCAGGGCTTGAGGAACACAAACCCCATGGAAAAGCCAAAGCTGAAAACCAGACTTCCATTTTCTGTTGCTTCTCATGGATCTTTCTCTCATGAGTATGGGCAGCGAGATACTGAGTTTGGTAGACACTTAAAGTTCTTTCCTGCATATAAGATTCATATGCAGAATGAGAAAGTTGTGGAGGGATCAAGGGTGAATTGACGGCAGGGGCTGCCTGCTCAGCTGTGGTGGAAGAAGACAATATGATATTGCCCGTGAATTGATGGCGTCCTTGAGAAAGCATCACAGCAGTGCGAAGGTCTGTGCCCAACGGTGCTGTGATCAGATGCTTGGATGCTGCGGGTGATTTTTCACCTCCTTGGCTTTGCCCAAAGGCACTGAGGAGAACTCAATGGGAAAGAACATTACTGTCTATCCTGGAGGACGGAGGACCCTGGGCTCGAACTAGGTCTGTCTGACCTGTCCCAAGCACCTCCGCATTAGGGAATGGGTTGGGTTGGGCCCCCCAACCCCCCAGTTTCGGGGTCCAAGGAGGCAAGGGGCCCTCCGGTGAGGTGCCAGCAGCGGGAGCGGGTCCCCCGGCCGTGCTCCCGCCGGCTGCACGTACGCGCTCCCCGGTGCGCTCGTTAGCTGAGCTGCCTTGGCAGGAGGCGCTGCTAATTGCAGCTGGAGGGCCAGCCGTCTCCCCAGTCGGTCTCCCTCCCGCCCCTGCGCTGCCCCCGAGGGTCAGGTCCCCGGGCCAGGGCTGCGGGGGCCGGGTCTTCGCCCACCTGTACCCATGCCCGCCCTGGGAACAGGGGAACTCGGCCCTGCTGCTGCACCCGCCCGTGTGCGCATCCGCCCCTGAGTCACCACGCAGCCGGCCGAGCTGCCAAATAGCTGTGACCGCTGTTCCCCCTGCGGGGAACCCCCAAAGTCACTGTCTAAGAGAGGATGGTCAGGTCGGACTGCAGCGTGCCGTGCGCCATGCAGGCAGAGGCACGGTCCCAAGTCTGGGAGTGACGAAGGGTGGGGAGAGGGAGCAGGTTCAGTGGAGCTTGCACACACACACACGGAAGCTGTTCTTGATGACTACAAATCTGCTGTGCGGGCGTCTGGCACCCCCATCTGCCCTGCACGCTAGAGCACTGACTCTGGTGGGAGTGATGCCTGCAGACAGGGAAGGGGTGTGAAAGGCAAGGAGTGGCAGGAACTGTTGTTAGATGATGTTTGCTCTGGCCACAGATGAAATCCCGGGATGAAATCCAGAGCAGTTCAGGTGTGCATGGGGGAAAAGCTCTCCCATGAGATGTCAAGCTAAAGCATGGTCAGCTGAAGGGCACAGTGGAAATGGTGCCCTGTGGAAGTCTCAGCAAGCCTTGGCACAACTGCCTGGAGCAGGTTTGAGCAGGGCATCCACTCCACCACCTTGTCCTTTCTATCACGTCTCAAGGACTGAAGCATGGTCTGCTTTCTGCACCCTCTCTCCTTCCAGGAGCTCCAGGTTAGCTCTGACGATCATTGTATCTGTGAACAAGGAGACAGATTTAAAGCAGCTAAACTCTGCTTGCTGTCTGTGATGGTTTGAGACAGCAGGTTAAGGGGCCTTTCCCTCTTGGTGCACAAGGAAAAGGTCTCTGAAGTGCATATGCATGGACTCTCAAATGGATCAAAGCCATGCTGTGGCTAGCAGCTCTGGCACCCACCCTCTGGAGCTGCAAGACATGTGCAGAGCTGGAGCCAGACTGTTCCTCCTGCACTGGAGTCTGGGGCAGAGGCAAACTCCATCTGGGACTGGCAGCAGCAGCTTGGTCTTGATAGGATGGACATGGACACGGCTCACATCTCCCAGAGGCACCATGCTAGGGCTAAACCTGCCCAGCTTGGTCACAGAGCCAGCCCAGGGCTGTGGGTGAGGTGGGACAGCAAGACCATTCCCAGAGTGGATTGGTGTTCTGGAAGAACAGGAAACAGAAAATTTGCATTTGGTTTCCAAGTGCTCTGATCTGGCAACTCCACTCCCTTCCTGTAGCCTGCATGGCCTGGACCCTGTTAGGGAGAGGTGATGACAAAAGAGAGATTTGGCTGTTCCTCCATCTGCTCAGATCCCAAGAAGGTGGGGAGGCCACTGGCTGGAGCCAGGCTGTGATGGGCAGTAGGCAGGGGTCACATCCTACTCACCGCTTTCCTGTTTCCTGGGCAGGCTGTCCCCTCAGTGCCACTGATGCCTGGCAGCAGTTCCTGTGGCTGCTGCTCCCACAGGAGGAATTTTGCTGTAGACTACTTGCTCGAGGAGAAAGCTGCAGGAAGATGTAAAGGCATAAGGCAATGCAGGAAGGAGTGGTGTGAGATGAAGCCTTCACAGCTGTTAGAGCAGGAAGGAAGAGGATCAGCATAGAGAAAGCAACAGATGCCAGGCAGAGATGTCAGCAGCTTCAGAGGACTGGTGGTGGGGCACCTGCTGGGACGTGGCCCCAGCAAAAAAGGGATGGGTCAGCACGGGCCATTCCTTCCCTAGCTGGAGGTGTCTGGATCAGAGCAAAGCTCTGTCCTGCCCAGGAGTGGCACAGCAGAGAGAAGAGGCAAGAGGTCACATCGCTGCAGCATCTCTGTGTGCTGCCTCCTCTTCCCTTGCTGGTGCCAGCAGCCTTTGGCAGGTCAGTCCACTGGAAGTCCCTTGTTTGGGGCTAGAGGAGCCTTGTTCCCCATTCACACACCATCTCTGGGGTGTCCCCTGTGGTGCTCATTCACAGACTCCACAGTACAGCAGCAAGTGTTGTGGGAGACTGCTCAGCTCTCCAGAACCTCCACACAAGGAGGGGGCACACACGAAACAGCAAACAGATCATGGGCCTGAGAGTGGGGGCATGAGAGCTCATCAGGGCAGCATTAGTGTCTGAAGATGATGATTGTGACTCCAGAATATGTTGTTCCCTTTGGGATGAAGCTCTGCACCACTCTGCTTGTCACAAGACCTTGCAGAGGGTTTGGCTGAGAAAACCTTCAACTCCCACTTAAGAAGCACATAAAACTCAGGGATAATGTTAAAAGCAGCATTATCCAGCCGTGCTGGAGGAACAAGCAGCTATGGCTTGAACAGGATGTAAGGACCTCCGCGGGGAGAAAGATTTGGATGCTGAGAATCTCTTTAATCTAGTGGAAAAAGAAAGAACAAGAACCACTGGTTGGAAGCTGAAGCCAGACAAATTCAAGACAAAAATAAGGAGTGGGATTGTTAACAGTGCGGATATGTAACTGCTGGAACAGGCTCCCTGGGAAGTGGCAGCTTCTCCCTCCCCTCAAGTTTTCACAACCACAATCACTACTTTTCTGTAAGATACTTTTGCCAAAAACAAGCCATCAAGCTCAACAAAGGGATAAAAGAGCAAAGCCTTCTGCCCTGTGATGTTCAGACCAGCCAGCCCTTATCTCCACGCAGGTTGCTTGGATTGTGGAAAAATGCAGATGAAGGTGCAGGAATGGAGCTCTCTGTAACAGGCTGTTGAAACTCGAGTGTGCATAAGGCACAGGGGAAGAACCTGGGCAGCTTCAGAAGTGGGAAGAAGCAATAAAAAGTGGAATAGGGTGACTTGGGAACATAAAGCCATGCCCTGGCAGTCCCAGCCAGAGGCGGTTGTGCACCACGGGCTCACAGCATGCTCGTTTGAAATTCAGCTGCCTTCGCTGGTTAAAATCCCCAGGAGACTGAAAGGCTCTGGCTCTTTTACTCTGGTTTTCTGGTTATGGAAACGTCTTCCCACACGTGGAGAGCACAGAGCTGAACAAATTCAGGTGGGCAGCAGAGCTGCTTTGCTGCCCCTAGAAGAGAGTGCAGGGATAACTTCTGCACTTCTCCTGATGGCTCTGCAGACAGGAGGGTCTGGCTAATAGTTCTGCCTCGGGGTCTGCCTCATCAACCTTGTTTCCGAAAGCTGAAGTCTCTAAAACTTCTGCAATTAAGTCAAATGTGCAAAGAGATCAAGTAGGACCCTCTGGGCTTTCCCTCCCTAAAGAGTTTGTACATCTTCACTGGCCCCATGGGGCTCAGAGGATGAGGCTCCCTGAGCTCTGCACATCAGCTCACTCAGCACAAGCACCCCTCCTGCCCACAAATCAGGGGTCCCAGACAGGAGACCTCCTGAGGCACAGGAAGGCTCTGCCTTCAGGTGCTCCTCACCTGCAGTACTCCTTGATGGGTCTGCAAAGTAATTAAACCAAGAAGGATTTCTCAATTCCCCTGGGACTAATAACAAACCAGATTCCTCTCTGCTGTCCCTCCTCTACTGCTACAGCTGTATTGCTGGCTCAGCCCTCACAACAAGAGTCTTCTGTGACTCCAAAAGACAAATCCTTTCTGCACTTGCACTGCTTGGAGCAACCTGTCTCCCTGGACATTGCTGAGGCTGCCCTGACAGGATGTCCAACACCACAGTGCACGTCTTTGCAAGGGGTATGTGGGCACTGCCAGCCTGGGAAACTTGCTTGCACAGGATGTGCCACATGGGAGCGGGGTCCAGCAGCTCTCGGGGGCTGAGAAAGAGGTCACTGATCAGTGGAAAAGCCACCCTTGTTGCAGCTGAGCTGGGTTTCAAGAGCAACTATTTCCCAGCCTAGTTCCATTTGAACAGGAGCTGGTAGCTCCAGGAGCCCAGCAGCCCTGGCATGATTTTGGCTGGGGTTCACTCATGCCAGTGGAAGGAGCAGCCCTGGAGCACCAGCCCAGCTGGGGAAAGTGTTTGCCCTCAGCAGGTTTGTTTCAATCATGCTAGGTGTGTGTGTGTGTGCGTGTAATTCATCATCCAAGTGCTTGGTGTCACCAGGTCCTGGTAATTTATTGCAAATAACGTGATTTTGGCCCCTCACACAAGTGGATTTGCGATGACGCGAAAAGCTGCAGCTGTCTTCAGTGCTTCCCTGCAGTGAGCTGAAGAGCTCAAGTGCCTTGAGGCCAGTGCTGATGACTCCTTTTTCAGCCCAGGGTCATTTTTCTGGCCCTCCTTTGAACTCTCTTTGGTATTTTCACATCCTTCTTGAAACTGAGACTTTGGAGCTAGTTTGCCAGCACGGCGAGGTAAAAGCACTGTTCTCTCCTCACCTCCTGCAGATGCTGGAGTGACACAGTGGTCCCCGCACTGCCCTGGCGGTATTGGCTGTGCTGAAATACTGCACACTCAGCTGTGATCACCTCATACTCTGCAGAACAGCTCACCCTAAATCACTGCTGAGTGTGTTACCCATCCCATGGCACCTGCATGGTTTTTCTCAGAAAAGCTGTGTACCCCTAGCTGGGCCAGAAGCTCACAAAACATAGCCAACACTTTTCAGAGAGACAGTCACCTGTCCTTGTGCCCAGCTTGGGAGATGCTGAATGGCACAGTTCTGCCCACGAGCCTGGGGCCCAATGGTGCCAGCTCTGCAGGCTTATTCAGAGCATCCTTGGGAAGAGCATGTGGTGAGATGTGAAATTTGGCAGCAGCTGGGGCAGGTCATGGGGCTGGGCAGGCTCCCAGGACCCCCATATTACAAACCTTGCTGCTGCCGAGCCCTGGGAGTGGAAGGACACCAAAGTCAAAGCAGCAAATCCCTGGGGACCACCCAGCCCAGAGGAGTGAGTGCTCAGCTGGAGGCTGGAGCTGCTGGTGCCAGCTGGCCATGGAGGCAAGACCACTGAGGGCCCCCTGCAGAACAGCTCCTGAGATCCATATGGAAATTCTGAGGGCAGACACTGAGAGTCCGGCCTCTATTGCCCCTGTAACTTGTGGGTGAAAGCAGCACCACATCAGTGGAGAGGAAGAAACACCAGGAGGGCTTCCAGAAAAGGTCTAAAAGCCTGAACTGACAGGTAGCTCAGGACACTAAACTTAGTTTTAACTCATGACCGTGGGGCTAAACACTGAAGTCTGTGCTTTTCTTTGTCCTCACCACAAACTCAAGTAGTTACTCATCTAATGACTCTGCTAATCAGGGTGGCTCGCCAGAGAGACAGAAGTACTGTTTCGCCTGCCTGCTGAGAACCTGAGCAGCACAGGCTGGCACTGCTTCCCACAGAAGCTTGGTGCAGGCAGGGACATCCTCAGGCTGTAGAGCAGCCCAGCCAGCCAGCAGGGTCAGGGACGGAGGCATGGCCTCATTCACAGCACGCATAAGCAGCATTGAGCAACTGCTGCTCGTTCTCCCTGGGAGCTTTGGCCTTGTGGCTGAGCCATCTCAGGCCACACGAGCCTCTCCCTTCACACTCACATCTCCTGTGGGCCCAGAGTTTCCAGAGGAAGCACTTACCAGGCTGGTGTGGCACAAAGCCCTGTGGCTTTGGCTGGGAGCAGCAGGAGGAGAACAGAAGGTGGCTTTTCCTCCAGCATTATGCCAAAATCTTGCCCAGAAAGTGAGAAGTGTATCTGGATCTCTCTGGCAGATCAGCTAAGTGCTGATGCAACAGATCAGCTTCTGATCTGCTGAACTGGAAAGAGCATGGGGCTGGCAGTCCCATCTGGCTGGTGGGTTTTCACCTTGTGCTGGTCACTGGTGCCCCACAGCTTGGTTTTATATGCTGACCTCTTTACCCAAAATGCGTGTGAGTCAGGGGCTGTGAGAGGGCTCCCTACACACAGGATAGATAACTGAGTCTGTATGAGATATCTGCACTTCCACCTGCCCATTCTGCCCTGCATCCTGGGGGACTGGAGACCCCATTCCCAACCACATGCCCTTCTGGGATGCCAGACCCCTTCATCACACTATCCTGACCATGCAGGGCTTTCCTTGCCCTTCCCAGGCACTGCGCAGAGCCACAGGGTGTTTGTCCAATACTCATTTCCTCCCCCCTGTGCAGGTCAGACCTGGCAGGCAGAGCAGCCCCTGGTGCTGACCATTGCTGCTGGACGTTTGACATTGCCAGCAGGGAGGGGGATCATCCCAATTGCCCAGGGGCACATGGCCCCTCTAGGACATCCAGTCTGGGATGTTCAGAGGGTGTTTATCCAGAGTGCTCAGGTAGTGCCCCAGCACCCCCAGGCAGCACTCAGAGAAGCAGGGCGAGAGGCTCCATCACCCCAGGATCACCTGGTGTGCCTGGAGCAGCAGTGGGGCCAGAGCCCCATCCTGCAGAACAGCAGGCGAGGGCCTGAGCCTGCCCTTTCCCTTCCCACAACCCTGCTTCATTTACCACACACCTCCCAGCTTCTGCAGCGGATGAGTGGGGGGCCCTGCCGGCAGCAGCCTCCGTCACCACGCGGCCTCACCTCCCTCCCCAGGGCTTGGGGCCCATCCTGTGTGCCGTGCAAGGCCATGCCCTGCGGGACAAAATAGTGTGTGGTGACGTAATTAAGGCTGCATCATTTATGCATGTGTGTAGGGTCTGAGCATTTCCTCTTTCTTGAGTGCTTGGCGTCCCCGTGCTCCACAGGAGGCTTTAAAATGGGAGAAATACCTCTGGGCAGATGAGAACCCTCAGCAGTCCCAAAAGCCAGTGTGCCATGAGCAGCGACAAAGAGCAGGGGAGAGTTCTGAGGTGCTCCAGCTCTGTGTAGAGAGTGGGGCCTGCTCCAGAGACATCATCACCCTGTGTGCATCAGCTGGAGCTGGTGCGTAGGTCCAGAGCATGGCTCCGTGTTGGCCCACAGGTGTGTGCAAGGGTGCTCATGGCTGCTCCCCATGCTCTGCAACCCAGCCAAGATCTGAGCTTCCTTAGAGGGTACCTGTGTCTCTCAGCATGGGCAACTGAAGTATTCCTCCCTGACTCTCCTGGAAACACCCATGCCATTATGGCTTGGGCTGCACAAAATAAGCTCATCCCAAGGGAGACATCTGGCACACAACATTTTCACCCCAACAGCCAAAATTCTGCTAGGCTGCAAGCAGGGGAGCCAGCCTTTCCTGCCCACGCCCTGTGTGAGTAGGGGCGGCTGTTGTGCTGCTGACTGTCCCCTCTGCCCCCAGGACTACTGGCTGTCCCTGCTTTACAAGCGCCTCATTGGTCCCAAGGTGCTGGCGATCCACGTGGCCGGTCTGCAGAGGAAACCCCGGCCCGGCAGAGTCATTCGAGACAAGCTCCGGATTTATGCCCACTGCACCAGCTACCACAAGTAAGTGGAGCAAGGAAGGCTGGGGGTTACAGGATGGGATAAGTGGCATCCCCAGGAGATGGGGACCAGCAAGGACACCCTGGGGCAGGTTGGCTTCTCAGGATACTCACTCGGGTGCTGCTGTGGCCGCTGTCACAGGGAACGCAGAGTGCAGGAATGGCGATGCCTCCGATGAAAGTCGTGGCAAGCCCGCGCCTGGGAACGGGGCCGGCTGGGAGCGGTGCGGTGGCCGCCGGGCAGCCTGGGCAGCAGAGATCAAGGGAGTGGATTTCACACGAGGGGCCCCGGTCGGTCGGGTTACCCGCCAGGCCGCGCTGCCGGGGAGCCTGGCCTGGTTATTGTTTCGCTGATAAGGTCTTTGAAAGCACCTCAGCGAGCCGGGGGGGGCGGCCACCTCCTCCGCGGACACAAGTTGCTATTGTGGAGGAGGAGAGACTGTTTCTTTACACAGTCCAGATGCTTTCAACATGCCTCCAGCTCGGTAGGAAACCTTGTCCAGTAACTGACAGGTGCAAAGTGCTTTATAGCCTTTGTTTGGAGCTGCCTGATTAGGCGGGGACAGAGGATCAGTGTCTGGACCTGTCTGTCAGGTGCCTGCGGTGGCGGGGGGCAGACGCCACTCACACACAGAGCTTCCCTCCGTTCTCAGCCTCCTCCTTGCAAGGTTAGGGGGCCGGGGGTTGTCCTGGAACTGACACTCTGTCCTTGGCCACCCCCACTCTGGACACCGTGGCAGCATCCTCTTGTGCCGTGTCACTGCTGGCTGAAGAGAGAGGGTTGAAAGGGGTTGCCACAAGAGCCAGGCTTCACGATGGGAAGGGGCAGCAGGATAGTGAATCTGGATGTCTGCACGAGGCCAGTTCCTGCAGAGACCCCCAAGCCCCTTCTTGGAGGTGGTGCTCCCTGGGGACATGGCAGTGCAGCCCTCATGTCCCACCCTCCCCTTTGCAGTCACAACTACGTCCGGGGATCCATCACCCTTTACATCATCAACCTACATCGCTCCCGGAAGAAAATCAAGCTGGCAGGGACGCTGCGGGATAAGATTGTCCACCAGTACCTGCTGCAGCCCTATGGCAAGGACGGGCTCCACTCCAAGTAAGTTCGATGCTGGTGGCCGGGACTGCCACCACTGCCCCGTTCTCAGTGCCACTGCGCTGACCCTCTCCCGGTCCCACAGGTCGGTCCAGCTCAACGGGCAGCCGCTGGCCATGGTGGATGACGGGACTCTCCCCGAGCTGAAGCCTCGCCCGCTGCGAGCCGGCCGCACCCTGGTCATCCCCCCCCTGACTATGAGCTTCTACGTGGTGAAGAATGTGAACGCGCTGGCCTGTCGGTACCGATAGCCTGCGGCCCACGATGGACTCGCCAGCCCCGCTCCTGCCCCTGCGCACTGCCCAGGTCACGCTGCCTCCTTGGCAGCCCACGCAGCTTCGCCGTGGGGCCCGCGCCATGCCCTCATCCTCACCCCCAGGATGTCCTCCACCTTGGCATTACTCCTGCCCTGTGACCGCAGAACTCCACGTGCCCTGGCCACCATCCTGCCAGAGCAGTGCGACAGCCAATTTGCCTGCCACCCTCTGTCCTGTGAGCTGCGAGAAGCACCCGGGCCCTGGTGCCCACTGCTGCAGGGAGGGTTGGGGTGCTGAACCCTGGTATATCCCGAGACGAACACCTTCCCCGACCCCCGGGTCCCGCTGTCCCTCGGGATGACCCCTCCGGCAGCCGGACTCCCTCCCCGGGGGCGGGCAGTGCTCCGGTGCAGCAAGCGCATGGAAGCAGCTCCCTCTACTG
>VXBU01015745.1:37211-71223 GCA_013400315.1 Bombycilla garrulus | reverse complement strand
AAGTGTCAGCCATGAGGTTTCCCAGCAACAAATGGGATACCATTTTATAGGTAAAAAAACCCAAAAGGACTACCACCCAACCCCCGAAATCCTGGAATATGGATTTCTTGATAAACTTTGGAGTTTGGATCATATTTTCTGAGAAAATTATTACATTGTTTATCACCTGAGCTAGGGAAAGTAAGCAAGCAGGCAAAAGACAGCAAGGAATATGTCCAGTGATACTATGAAAGCCAGCAATATTGTAGATAACACAGCTAAGAGACTGCACAGAAGTCCAGCCAAAAGACTGTCAGAACTGCAAGTGCTGAAGTGCCAGAGCTGGAAGACAAAGCAAGAACAAGCTATCAGTTGATTAAAAGTAAAGTCATTGTTGTATAAACTCCTCTGGAGAGTACACAGGGGCTCAGCTCTTAAGAACAGCTTGAAAAGCACTCCTATGCTAAACAAAACAACAATTAGACTTTGAGAACACTCAATACCCCTGTGGACTTGGCAAATAGTAAGACAGCATGTCAACCAAGGGGGGAAAAAAAGCATTAATTTGTATTAACATTTTCCTCTCAGTTAACTTGAATTTTCCCTAGAGGTCTACACAGGAAAAATAGCACACAACATTCAGTCAATGAAGAGCACTCAAACTTATGAGAAGCAAACAAGCTGGAAGTGAATCAAATTTGACTGCTTTTCTTGAAAATGTTTCCTCTAATTTTAACTAAGTAGTTAGTTCTCACCTTTCTTCTGTTCAGCAAGGTAGAAGAACATGTCAACAGCAACAGCAGTGCTGAACAAGAAAGCAACAAAATTAAGTTTGAAGATGCAGAGCTGCCTGGATCTGTTCTTGATGTCTGCCACAGTAACAGCACTGGCACAAGGTGCCAGAATTCATTCTCTGGAGTAATTGGTGTGATAAATGAATCTGATTTGTGCTAACTAAGCCGTAACAATATTAGCAATATTATAACCATATCGATAGGAAAGAATTGTTATAAAGCAATACAGGGACATCAAATAGTGAGGCAGAACAGATGGACTCTTCCTGCAGATGTTAGCAGAGAGTAGTTAAATGCAGGATGCAAATAATTAGGGTCTCAAAATAAGACTTCGGCCTTGAGATGATTCTCCATTTAGGGAGATACAGGATGTAGGACTGAAATAGACAGACCCTCCAAGAAGACTTGGGCCTAGGAGTTAGCCAGCTTGGGACAACTCCAGGTACACAGCTTGAATTAGGCTTTTTTATTAAATAATTACATTTCTTTTTGGAACATATGCTTGATTATGTAATCCAAAGCTTAGTGCGCATGTGCCACCCAAAGGGTCACCCAGCGGACAATGATGAGGAGGAGAGCCTTCATCGAAAAGAAGACCCCCAAAAGGGTTGGAAGACCCCCGAATACCAGTAAAGCATGTGCAATGCAAGACAGTGATGTAGATTTCCAGAACTGAAAGTAGGAGGAGAGTTACAGGAATATTGATGAATATGTATTAGCATATAGTATATAAGCATGGATTTTTGCATATTTTACCGGAAATACAATTTTACGTGGTTTGAGAAGTTTAAGCATTTCACTGCTTCTTAGAAGTCAAGTTAAGCTACAGCTAGACTTACATTGGGGAATTTTATTAACTTGTCAATTAATATGATATTGCAAAGTTCCTTTCCATGTTTGAAATATTTTGTATATATTAACAAAACAATTTATATACTGATAGCTACCAAAAACAACTATTAGGCAACACAATGTCTATCTCAGCCCTAAATTGCCATTCGTTACGCATGATTATACATTCACGCCAATCTGACAAGACTACTGCCTGGGATCACAGACCATCATACTGCAGGAAGTATGTCCAGAGGCTCAGTAATGTCTTTCCTTTCCACAGTACACTTACTATACTAGTTCCACTCAGGTACTGAAGAGAAGATATAAAATTTGTTTTTCCAGAGTTCCAGGCTAAGAGTTGTGCTGGACAACTCATTGAATGGTGAGGGATTTTCCTCAGAGACAACATGACTCTGCTCTACCTCCACCTTACGTGCAAGCAAATCCTCCCCTCAAATTCTTTAAATCACAAGTGATTTCGCTTGCGGCTGGTAGAGCTTTCCCAACACATTTTCTTCTTCAAGTGGTTTACAAAAGAACATCCATAAACAGAATCCAATTAACTTATTTAGCAAATTTGACCTTGTGACTGCTAACACCCTACCCTCCTTTCCCTGAACTTGTGTTTTGCATATTAGGGCCCAGAGGCAGACTGAACAGAGTCCAGCATTTCGTTCATATTTTTCTTCTGCACAACGTAGAATCATGTTTTGAAATCACAGCATTTTCTTAAATTCATAAGGCCTGATTTTGATTAAGCAAAATCAACCTTACTGTATGAGAGGTCTCTACGGATGAAGTGAATCGTTCCAATTTTTTGTCCTAAATTCAATTCATACTAGGTGAATGTGCTCACAAGGAAGTCTGAAAGAAAGACTGCAACCCTAAGAAGAAAAATTTATTGGCAATTTTCTTACACATGCAAGTAGACTAGGACCATATTAAAGCTGTAAGATGAGAAATGTTTCCATGGCTGTATTACAGATCATACCCAGAATTTTAAAGACATCACGAAAAACATACTGCATGAAGGTAAGGTGAAGGTAAGGTAAAGTAAGGTATAATGGAGCTCAGGTCTCTTTGCGGTTTTTTGTAGGGGAAGAGGAGGAGTAAGGATTTTTTTCACCTTTTTGCAAGAAGGCAAGTAAAAACTTTATTCAATTTCACTGACAACATTAATGTATTTGTAGCTGCTTATATTTCATTGCATGATCCTCAAAGAGGAAAGAAACTGTCTATTACAGCATGTTCAACATTATATCTTTTGATTTGCAGCTCTTCAGCACACAGGAAGAAGTTTTGATTCTTATTGTTTTGCAAGGCAGTTCCTCTGAATTTAGACCAAGGACATGTATATGCTAATTACTTTTATGTTGATTCCTTCTTCTTAATTTAGTAACAGCAAGGCATGTCGCATTCAAAGTTTCAGCTACTTTATATATGGATAAAAAGACACCAATGTAACATGCAATATGCTTTGAAATTTAAATATCAGCATAAATTTGATTTATTTCTCTAAATGAGAGAAGCTGTGACAACTTGTAGGGAATTCTACATCATCGACATGAGGCTTCAAAATTTTAATTTCCTCTACCATCAGAATTATTTCCATAATTCTCACCCTTATCTCCTCTTCAAGTTCTGACATTTCTTTTAACCTTGTCATCTCTAACAAGGTTGATTTGAAGAATTTATGGATCAGTGAAATAACCTGGTGAATACATCCAAAGCACAATTCCCACTGGCACCTTTCTTTTTGTTTTCCTTTTTTTAACCAGCAAAACAAAGAAAAAAGGATACCTCTAAGTCTAGAAATACTAACAAGACACTGAAACCCTCCCTCTCTCTGCTTTACTCAAGCTTAAGCCACGAGGAGGTAACAAAATGAGTATATGAGAGTCTTTCAGGCAGCAAGGTTCAGCCTGGCCAGCAAACACCCACCTCTCCCAAAACCTGTTCAGCACTCACCCCTCTCTGCAAAACGCACATGATGAAGACTTACATCTTTGGGGCTTGAACTCAAGCTCTTATGAGATCCTCCCAAACAATATGATAGTGCTCTTCATTGTATCCTGTTATACCAAAATAATTGTTCAGATTTATAACGAATAGCAGTTGAGAAGCATTCCAGCTCATTACTGCAACAAGTCTAAACCTGGAGTAAGCAACCTCCATTGGTGCAATCTTTCCCTGGAATTCACTTGCTCACCACTGTTTACAATACTTGAACATCAGCTCTGAACCCAGCAAAATTGTTTTCCCTGAAGCAAGTTCAAAGTTTAAGCAATTTTAGCTGATATTTAATCTTACTCCTTAAGTGAATAGGCATTTAACCTGTGTCTTGGACTTACATGAGACTTTCTGTTGTAATAAAGTATAAAACAATTATTAGTATTAGTATTTCAGTGAAACAAAGAAATGAAAATTCTCTCCTCTGAGATTATAAAAACAGAAAAGTTAAAAATACTTGAAGAAACTGTACCATTCTCAGAGAAAAAACCTTCTGCAGTCTTAACAGACTGCACAGGCTCACATATCTGTTCCCATCATACCTTTTTTCCATTACAATTCATTACATTTAATTATAAGTCATATTCTTTTAAAACCTGCTGTACACAAGTGCATCATTATAACATGTAAATTGATAACATTATAACACATAAACTTCATTAATGTGGGTGAGCTCTATTAAATAATGGTGCTTTCTTCATTTGCTAAATGAAGTGCATTGAAATAATCCACTGAGAGAGAAAGAAGCAGGAACTGGAAACCAGACAGCTTAAGTCTCCTTTTTGAATATATATATATATATATTTAGCATTAATAAGTGAGGAGGTAAGGCAGGTATATATATTTGGACACAGCAATAAAATTCAAATTGTTCCAAATACAGCATAGGTTTTAACTGTCAATAGTCTTTCACAAAAGCACACATGGGAACAGTGAAAGTATCAGCACGCATGCATGTGCACATATATTGTAATGATTCTGTCCTAATTTGCACACATATAATCTGGAAGGGAAAAAAAAAGAGCATAAAGGCTTTTAAAATTTGGAAAGATTGCACTTGAACCACATACGTAAGAACTCAGAGAATGCCTGCTCCAGTGGAGTCTGCAGGAAGAATTAATTACTTCCTAGCCTTTTATGCCAAGATCCTAACATCCTATTGGAGAGCCTGTTTAAAAAATGCACACCAGAAGCTGACAAGTTTAAAGCTCAAAAGTTCAGAATATGCTTCTTGGATATTAGCATAATACATGCTCATATTGCTTTGACAGAACTATTTCTTCCACATCCTAAATTTAAAGCTAAAGCTGCTACATGATTTAATGTAGACAGCTGATGGGACTTGTACATTCAACATGTACTTTCAAATTTAAATATATATTGAAATACATACAGAAGATCCTATTTTCTTATTTTTCACTTGACATGTCTTGCTTTCATTCTCAGATATGGCTAATATCAAGGGAGACGGGGGTTTTGTAGGGGATTACAAATATGCTTGAAGATCTTTCTTTAAAACACGAAGGAATAACTTAATTTGTGGACTCTTGGCTTTAGGAAGCCAACAGCTGTAGAAAGCTCATTTCATTTGAAACCCTACAGGCAAATTCTCCTGCAGTCTCCAAAAGCTACATCAAATCATGCAAACTGTTAGCAAAATGTTGTAGTCAAAGAAAACTTGCTTATACTCAAAAAAAGCTCAACACATGTAATTCAATTTTTGCGACAAAGTGAAAAAATTCAGTATTCCATGCAACATTTTCAGGAAAAATTAATATACACATATTTTTTAAATAATTACTTAGCAAAGATGTTTGTGCAATTCATGCAAAAATGAGAGGAACTGTAGCAAGCTCAGACCTCTGTTACTTGTCAACATTAGAATATATTGCATGATAGCAAACCAGAAACTTTTAAGACATTAAATTCTGTAATAATAATTTATTTGCTACTATTTTTTGCATTAAAAACCAAAAATGGTGCACCTAAATCACTGCAGGAACTTGTTTTGAAAAGTCACAGCAAAGCCTACTGGCTTCATCTGGAAGGAAAGCAGTCTTCAGTCCCTCAGGACGCACATCATGTTTACCTTTTAGAAGATTATTAAACAAATTCTGTGACTTCTGTAAACCAGAGACCAGGCATTTCATTTCTTAAACTTTGAGATTAGCTATTATTATACTCCTTGAGTATGTAAAAATGAAAAGTTGACCTGGAAAATTGAACTAGAAAGCAATTCTTGTGCAGGTTTTACTAAATAAGTTAGTTATTCAGGTACTAAATTACCTGAATATGTAACCAAATCACTATAATTTTGCTGAAAACAAAACTGACATTTTTATGGGGATGAGAATGGCAATTCTTTTAAATACTGTATGTCCCCACAATATCCTTTAGTATTCTGAGATAAACCAAAAAAGGCATATTCCCAAATTTCAGAAAACAAAGCCTATAGAGGACAGCATCCATAAAACAGGAAGAGGGTGTCAGGGAAGCAATGACAGCCTTGCTCCTTTGACAGACTGATGCTTTGTGTATTTATCCTCTTTTAAACTACAGAAGGTTTTAACTGGAAAGTGTCTAAATAAAATACACTGCTTACCTAAGCGGTAAATAGCAAACAATATTTTACCAACAAATGCAGCTGATTAGTAAAACTGCATTCATTGCTTCCCAAATTCTAGAAATCAAATTTAAAACGGTGAGTGTTTCCAGAAGAGCTACAAATTTAGTACTTGTGAGATGACAGCTATGGACACCTGGTTACACATACCAGCTACAACACTCTCGCTTTTAGTTCCTGAAATGTTAAAATTAAGTCATGATTTTAGCATCCATTACATGAAATTTGGGGAATCCAAGTATTTTACTGTTTTAATGAACTTTAAGTTACGTTCTCAACCTTTCATTTTAAGAACTATTTTCACATGTTAGTTTGTTTTTCAAACCTCTAGCCCAAGGGAGAAGGACTGACTAGCATTCCCACAGGCTACTGCTTTCCATTGTCAGCTTTTGGTCAAATGCTTATTTTACTGCTCATCTACAGAATACTGTGAAGCAGTAGTATTAGCTTGCTTCAAGTATCAGATGGCAGCATCAAATACCTCAAGTATTTGCCTTCTGCAGCCATTCCACTCAGAGTCATTTACAAACCTTGATGTAACAAAACCTTGACCATACTGACAGCCTGATAATCACATGGCATTACATTTTACACAGAAGTTGGAAATCAGAAAGCAAGAACAAGTATTCCCACACAAGCACAAAGATTATTCAGTCTTGGATCCAGATAACTAATAGTGTATATTGTGAACATTTAATACAGGAAAAAAAAAAAAAAGAGAAAGAAGGTAAATATTCTGGGTTTATACAGTAACAGGAAAAGCCTGAGGGTCTACAAGGATTCTAATTATTCCAACTGGTTTTGTCCATCTCATTTTAACAAATTACATTTTCCACTAAACGTCCCCATTCTAATAGTTAAAAAAAAAAAAAAAGCCTCTAATCGCTTTTTCTTCCTTCTCTCCATGCTGCAATGTGCAAAGTTAAAATATGCCAGGAAAATCTGAAACCTGGGCCAGGAATTGAAAGGTGCAACACTCTTAATTCAGGAATAGCAATTTCATCTACTCTAAGACTATGGTGCTATGAAGACAAACTTTTAACTTCTCTTGACACCTGCCAATGCTTCAGTTTCACAATTTGCTTTGTCTGGCAGCTGACCTTGAGGTACAATTCTGTCTGCAAAACCTTTTTTTCTTAAATCTCAAAATATGTAGATACTTATCCAAGCACCTTTTTCCAGATTCTTGTGCACAATGCAGCACGTGCCATGTACAGAAGTAAATTACTATGATAAAGAAATTGGTACCAATTCAAGAACGGAATCATATTGTATAACCAAACCTTACTGCACCTAGAGCTAGATATGACATTCAAAAACATTTAAATGGGTAAAGTCACATTTATTTTTACTTCTTCCATGCAGGCCAAGTTACTCCACTGATCACTACGAAGACTATGGACCACAGCAGGACAAATTCAGAGCATTTCCTTTAAAAGGTACCTCTTCTATACAGAGCCCTTTATGCTCTGTATAGAAGGACTATATGACTGTATGACTCTCCTAAGTCATACAGGAAAAAAAAGTTCAGCTTATCTGTCCTGAACTTAATAGTGGGTTTAGTAGGGAAGAGGAGGATTTTCAGAAATGCACTGCAATATGAGAGGCAAACCAGAATTTCTACTCAAGACATTAAAGGAAGGTGACAACATTCGGTGTTCCACTATTCCTCTTATTAACAAGCCAGGAAGATTAATTAATTTAGATTAATGAGGAAGGAGGAGATTTCTCCTTCTTCCAAAGCATGGTCAATCTATCACAACCATAGGGAGGATGCTTTAATGTTTCTACTTATATCAAACTGATGTTGTCTGCTCAAGCTCTTAATATCTTATCAAATCTCCACAGCTGAGTCATGACAAAACTCTTCCCCCCAAGTCAGATTGGCAGAGTGCCACTGAGATTTATAGGTACATATTTCTCTATATTCTTATTTAACATGGTATATATGCTTACCAAGCAAATGCCCCTGATGAAATAGACCATTGCAAGGATATTTCCCCCACCTCAGACTCATTTTTTTGAGGCTAATGGCTCCTTCCCAATTCCTAAATCCCATAAGAGATGTACTCAATGGCTAAGAACATATGGTTTGTGGTTACATACTGGCATACGAAGCAGATGAATCCCTCTAGACCAGACATGTATCAGACACTCTCATAGTAGTCATGATTCTAGCCAATTTTTTCCAACAAAAAAATCCCGCCATAAATTGTGGAGGTCATTTCAGTTCAACTGCTAAGTGAAGAGCTCAGCTTTTAAGACTTAGTTGGCTCTGGACTCTGTAGGCTTTATTGAGCTCTGCTTTTTCATCTTTTGGAGAACTCACTGTCCAGTTTGTATTGAATCAGACTTATGCCACATTAGAGCCTCACAGCGTAAACCAACTATGGGTCAAAAGTCACTGTCAAAAAAGCAAAATCCATAACTGAAGCATAGAAGTTGCCGTAGCCAGAAGACACACATTGATCCATCTAACCAAGTTACACAGCAAAATGAAAATGTGACAGCAGCTATTTACGTATTGTCACCGGGCGGGGAGAATAAATGGCAAGATAAATTTGAGCACATTTTTTAAAATTAAGAATTTAAATGAGAAGTTCTTTTATAACTTTATTTTTCAGAATGCTACTCAGAAATCTCATGCTATTTTCATTATAGTCTTCGGGTGTTCCTGGTGTCCAAAGACTGAGAAATAAACTATATGCTGGACTACTTAGAACAGCAAAATGCTCAAAAAGCCTTCACTAACACCGCTGATATTGAAAATTGTGCCTAACATTTGAATGGCATTTTAGCTAGCTGTCAGCAAAAGGCACAGTAAGAGTTAACCTAGTCCATCACTATAACTTTTGTCTTTTGATTGCATTTGCATCACTTTGCACATCTCCCAAATGAAGTAAATTACAGAGAATTAAGAGTTTTACTAAGATGCAGTTTGTTAGGAGCATGAAAAGGTTCCTATGCTTGTTTTCATTTCAGTCATGAAAGAACACTTCTGTACCCTGCTAACAGTATCACATTTAAGACCCCCAGGCTTTATACTGTCATCCTCTGCGAGTTACCCTCCAAAGGGCCACAAGTTCCAAAAGCAAAAACATCTACAACACACTTTAAAGCAAAGCTCCTAAACTAGCTCTGAGCAGCCCTTCTCCACAATGACAAACATCAACCACACCAGCTGAATATCAGTGAAGAGTAAGTTCTAATAAGATAAACCATTACGCAAGAAGGTAACCAGGAATTTCTGCCTAGCCTTGAAGTGACCTTGAAGACTTAAATATAATCTCAGAATGCTACAAATATTTACAGCCTACATTCCACTTCTTCAGTTTTATAAAAATAAGCATTTGCAATATGAAATACCCCGACCATTCTCTAAAACTTCTTGATTGCTTAAGTCTCATCCACATTAAACATCTCCACACCCTCCTGATTAGCAGCACAATACCAATCTTTTATGGTACCTGCAGTCACTGAATCCATGCCAGGGTTACAAGGGTACACAGAAAAGAAACTTGAAACCAGTAAGTCCCAGAAACCAGCAGCAAGCACCATGAGTGCTTCAGGCAGGGTTGTTCTACAATGAATCACTAAGGAACAGAAAATCTCTCTGGCAGCTAAACTTCCTCTAAACACACTGGCTGGAGTCATCTGCTGCAAAGAACTGTATTTGCTGCTTCTTTTTTTCCCCATCTGTTTAAACAGTAGAATCTTAGAAAGGATATGATCAAATTGTGATTCCATGCTCATTTGAAAGAGGAAAGGCTTTCAGCATTAGAGAATTAACTGAAAGAAAAGGGACTACATTAAAAAGCTTATTTGCTCTAATTATATTTTTTTCTGTAAAATGACTACATACCAAGAGTTTTGTTCTGTTTGTATCATGTGAAATGCTGCAGAGGTAAAAACTTGATGAACTAGAAGGCACCAAAGACATTCTTCATGACATTGGACAAGACTTGTCCAAATGCCCTCACAAATACCCAGGAATCCCATTTCTAAGTCTGTACATTTTCTTTTCTGTTTATGGAAATCTTTTTAGAGATTGATTATTATTAGCTGTCTTGAATTCCTTTCCTGCTATATGCATTTTAATGAAATATTTTTCATTCCATTCTGTACTAAACTGAAATACTAAACTTAGAAACATTGAGTAGCTGCAGGCTCCTTGACCAGCCAAAAGAGATGGAGAACTGGCACTCTAAACAACTAGCAATGACTTGCAACCACTTCAACCATTTGCACCACTTCAATTAGTAGCAGTGGAAATACATTTTATATGTAGACAGTCTTAATTGTATTTTCATGTCTTCTTCCCAGTGATCCAGGCTGGAGATCAAGGACACAATTTATATTTACAACCAATGTGATTAGCTTCTACTTCAACACCTACACAGGCCTCTAAAGGAACTTCATAACATGGTTTGACATTAGTTCTATGAAAATGAAATTTTAAACAATTATCACATCTTTACAATTCAGCTGCCTGAAGTAAACAAAAAACTTTATTTAAAATTCTGATCTCACACCCTAGATATCTGGATTGCACTTTGGCTACCGAGAGCTTCCACTCCAGCAATGAATCAGAAGCTTTTTCATCTGCAATGAATAGTGATGGGAAAAGGTATTACTCTGATGTAACTGGAGCTCTGATGCCAAGTAAAAAAAAATCCCAAATATTTTATCTATTTAAAATCCATTGTTACTGTAGGCACTTTTATTCAGTGTCAGATACAGTCAATACTTCAGTCAATACGCAATTGTACGTGACTTTTGCTATTTAGGTTTAAACTAAGAATACATTTTCAAGGTAAGAAACGCCAAAGCTAAAGATTTGTACTTGCTAAAATGCCAGAGCAAAAATAGCAGTCCATCCTCACTTCTCCCACGAGAAGCTTTGCAAAAACAATTTCAAACTGGATTCCTGAACTGTTGTCCTGTCTACCTTACCTCTGAAAACATTAGTTACAAAAATTCTAGGCTGAATGATTGAATTTTCTTGTGCCAATTTTTCCCCCCTCTATATCTTGAAGGATACTGCTCCCATATAAAAGCTATTCTGGTCTCTTCCTAGTCTAAGGGTCCAGCTATAGGAAACTTCCTTCTCACAGTATTTTTCTTCCTAACAGATGCAAAAACTGATCTTTGATAAGACATTTAGTAATGGTAGCTAGGCAGAGGGAATCAGAATCTCTTCGGTACACTCTGAGATTAAAGGAAAATGCTGACTCAGGCCAGATCACCTGTCAAATAACTTTATGCACAGAAGTTGAACATTTGTAACATCATCTCATTGCTACTCACTACAGAGGAGCACAATGTATGGTTAGAAA
Organism: Bombycilla garrulus; assembly: GCA_013400315.1. Lineage (NCBI taxonomy): Eukaryota > Metazoa > Chordata > Aves > Passeriformes > Bombycillidae > Bombycilla > Bombycilla garrulus. Next base: position 59,647 of record VXBU01015745.1, on the reverse strand, counting down.
CTGATGTCATCTTTGAACTTATTTTGCCAGTTTTGCACCATCTCCAAACCATAAAAACATTACTCTCATTTTACAGATGGTGCTGGAACAAAGCCAGATTTGTCATCCATTTCTGTTACAAGATACAATGAAACCAATTTACCTTCAGGCTAACAACAGCAACACAAATTGAAAAGTAATATTACCACTATTTCAGTTTCAGATGGAAGCAAAAAATGCTATTCAACACCTTCACGCAAGAACAATTTTGAACACCACACTATCAAAACCAAGTGAATTTAAAGCAGCTTCTCAATAATCTAGAATGGGGTACAAGTCGTATATACTCTCAGTAACTTCTCACTAGTATTTCCAGTGTCAGCACATAGGAAAGGAGAACACATGAGCTCTGCTCTTATACAATTAACATTATTTCAAGTATGTTTGAGGCTTCCCTAAGCATTTTAAGATAGACCAGCATGGCAGATTCTTTCAGTTTTATCCTTCTTCGAAAAAGGAAGTCACAGTATCCTTGGCTACAAACCTTCACTCCTGCAGACTATGCAGATTTCCTACAACAGATCTTATCTAGCCTTCTCTTGATGTAGCCAGAAGAAATATGTCATTAGATGATGCACAGCATTTCTTGTTTCTACTAATCCAAGGTTATGCAGTACACAGTTTAAGGGATCAAAGAGATGAAAAGGTCACATGTTAAAAAAAAAGGAAAAAAAATGCTAAGTTTATAAAACTGCTATCTGTATTACTTCCTAATGATTAAATGTTACTGCATCCATCCTATTGTTGAGACTTAAACACCAAAATGAAAAATACAGATATTTTTAATTTCCTCTCCCCTTGTACAAACAGCCATAAAGAACAGGGTAAATATGACATGTGTGTTAATATGCAAATTCAAAATAATGATAATGAAAGGTATTGACAATCCCTGTATCTTACCATCAGCTTAGGACAAAAAAACTCAGCAGTACTTATTAGGTCATCAAATAGGACACCAGCCAACATGATCAATACAAATCATCTCAAAACCACTACTCTGCATCTGGTGCCAACATTTTATTCATTATAGGAAAAAGTACTTTTCAAACAAGCTAATATTTCCAGCAGATTTCATCTTTCTCAGCTGGCCTTCAGCTACATCATCCCCATCCCCCTCACCACTGCAGGAAGAGTTTACAGTGGAGCTAGAGACAAATCTCATAGCACCAAAGCTGTGCCTGCCACCATTGCTGAGCCCTAAACCCAGGAGGAAGACCAATGAATCTAACATTATTCACAACCTCAAGACACCTGCAAAAGACAATAATATACACCTTCTTTCAGTCTAATGCCTTCCTTGCCACAGGATAGCATCTGCTTGATTTCACTTGTAAAAGACCAACTGGAGCATCTGAGATATGTAATTATGGTTGTGATGGTTCCCATTTTGCTGTGAAGTTATATAATAGAACAATACTATTACTAATGCATTGCATCAGTTATATGCTTTATAACCTAACTGCATTGTTCCTAAGTTTGTGGTCTGATCTGTCCCTGGAAATGCAGTTCATTTTTCTGCACAAGAAAAAAAATTATACCAAGAATATATTCCAAAAGTGGACAAAACAAAATAGAACTCCATTCCTTACTATATTAAGAGGATATAGAAAGGACAGTTTGTTTGAGACAAAAGAACACTGTGTACCATTTTGCTAAAGCAATGTTGGGTGAAATCACTGGTCTGTTTTCTCCTTAACATGTTTCATCCACTGTTAAGCTTTACCTTTTAATGGTAAAAAGCATCTACAACCAAGAGCATTGAACAAATCATTGAACCTGACCAGACGGCAGAAAGCACTGCAGACACAGTGCCCAGCAGACACACATGGCTGGAAGGTGTGTGACCACAATCTACAGCCAAACCCTTCTTCTACACACTCTTCTCACCAGACTGAGCCCTCAGGACACTCATGATATCACTACACAGAAAGTTGGTGTCAGGCTTTCTGTCTGCAGTTTCTAGAGAGCTTGGTGGGGTTGCTTTGTTTGTTTGCCTGAGGTTTTGTTTTGCTGAGGATTTTGTTTTGGGGTTTTTTTCCCTCTGATTCAAGCAAGATGGATGAAGAGTGTCTATACGGGAATAGCCTGTAAAAAAATTAGATGAGGTTTTATGGTGTTTCCCAATGTTCTCAACCCACATTAAGATAGAAAGCAGGATTCCATCTTTATTACACTTCTATGGACACACCAGTGCTTTTAAAGACATCCTGTAGTCCATGAGCACAGGGAGCAGTGTTGTTTTCACCAGCGCCTCCACACCCCAAACTATCCCTGAAACACACATGGTGCAAACTGAATAAGGAAGAAACAGAAACCAATGAATTCTCACTTCTATGGAGCTATTTCTCCAGCATACGTGCCTCTTAACTTCACCATCCACAGAAACTGCGTGTAATAGGAAAGGATATTTCAGCCATAGAGTATAGTTTGAGCTACACATATAATCACAAAATGACAGTAATCAGGCACAGGAGAAGTAGGAAGAACTTGGAAGATGGAAATCAAATAATATAACTCCTGGTTTAGGTCAGTCAGAGAGACCAACAGGATTGCCAGCTAAGACACAAAATAGAAAAAAAAATGGGGAATGGAAAAGATACTAAAATAATTCATGAGCATTTTTTTTTCCCTAATCCTATCCCTTGCTCCATTCCACATACAGTCAAGAAAGTCCTTTAAGGTCCTGCCAAGGAGTTGTTTTGAAAAGGTAAGATCTGGGACATGAGAAAACAATCCCAATCACAGACAGTTAATTTGAGCTGATGATCAGCCCTACCATTTTTTTAAGGGAATGTACTGATGGACAGTGCTGTCCAACAATGTTCGCCAGTTTCTTTCTCTACATCTAGTTCACAGCCAACTGAAAAAAAAAATTACTGTGTTATTGAGGCACAACTTTGCTCAGGCAAGTTTGCTTATTGCATCAATTTAAAACTTTCCCTCCATCTCAGCAAATACTAAATTCAAAAGCAACGACCTGTACAGAAGGAAAATGTAACAATAAAATTCGGTCAAACAGCCCAAGTTTGAAGGCTACAGTATACTAGCTGCTAGAAATTTTCAAAACAAAATTCCTGTCTTTTTAAGCTCCCTTTCCTCTAAAAGGTTCTTTTCATATACATATTCCTTACACTTCTATTCCACATACATAATGCACCTGGCCTGCCTGGCAAAGAGAGATGACCAAGACAGATGAATTTTTATGCATGCAAAAATGTACTAACACAAGAACAATACTGACTGAATGACAACACAAGAGTGAAAACTTTATGGTGAGCTTTTATTAAAAGAAACCCACATAGTATGTTCATGTAAGCATGTGTAGTTCCTTGAAGAGAGAAACCAGCTTTGACAGCTATAGCATGTTTTATGAATACAGCAAGGCTCTATATTTTTTCTTTTTATCTTGGCTCATGCAAATAGCTCCATTCAGTTACCAATTTATTCAAGACTGATGAACCTCTGGGGAGTTGCAAAAACAGGAGAGTTTGTTTTCCAGTCCACCAGTAAAGTGGAAGTGTGATCGTGTGATCTCTCTTAGCTCCACAAACAAATCTGGAGGGACAGTAGTAAGTAAAATTAATTAGGTCTAGTCCCTTAACTACAAATATCTCCCTTGGTAAGTAGACATTAGAGAGAAGGCTGTTATAGTTTCTCTTAGTTATTCAGTGCATATAAGGCAACAAGAACTTAAAGAAAAAAAATCCATAATTCATGGGAATATTCACAGAATCAGCATGTAGTCCAGGTTGGGAGAGACCTTTGGAGTCCATCTCATCCAAGCCCTTGCACCAGACAGGGGTAATTTGGAAGAAAGATCAGTTTACTCCATTACTTTGATCAGTCTAGCCTGCTTAAGGGCTCCAAGAGCAAAGAAACCTGAGAAACTTCTTCCAGTGCTTAGCTACTTAATCCGTGGATACTTGCTTTTTACTTAATCAGAATTTTCCTTCAGCAACATGTGACTGTTGTCTGCCATTTCCACTAAATGTGTCCAAGATCTATCTCCTCTAAATGCCCTCCTTTAGAGAGCTGAATTCAGCAGTCAGATCCCTCTCAGTCCTCTCATCTTCAACTTGAGACAATCCAATTTCCTCAGCCTGCCCCCCCACACTTAGACCATTACCCCCAAACCACCTCAACGCTCCCCTGTTGGACTCTCTTCTTCATAAACTTTTCTCTTGCACTGGGAAGCCCCACACTGGATGCAATTCCCCAGGTGCAAGCTCTAAGGCACTGGCTAAAGGGGAGCCACGACTTCCCTTTACCTTCCAGCTGCAATTTTCCTCATATGGAAGACTACCTGGATGGCCTTAATTGTCTCAAGAATATGATATAATAATATCCAAGATACTGTAACAATATTTAACTGAAAGTAGCCTGATAAAAGGAAAAAAAAACAAAAACAAAAACCACTAGGAAATAAATGCAATTCAAAGTGTCATTCACTGTTTTGTAACAAAAGAAAAATTAACACTGAACATATACACTGGAAAAAAAGAAATTAAAAAAGCAATAAAAAGTTAATTTTCATACTAAAAATTCTATGCTTAATCACTATCCAATATGTCATGATAGTTAGAGGTCAAAAGGAATTAAATACTCTTAAAACTTAATATTTCCTGATTGTTTTAAAAAATTTATTTGGGCAATTAAAATAGCATTTAAGAACCATTCTATTTGGATTTATCCATTGTTTAGAAAAAACAAAAGGAAATGTTGTCTTTTCTGTGCTATTTTGCTTCAGTTCCTATTAGCTGCACTACATCCATCCAGATCCTCCCAATGGACAGTGGATTAAGCTTTTGAAGAGACTGCCTCAGCAGCCTAAGCAACAGCACGCATGGAACCACCATCCCGTTGGCCAAACAGGCTTTGCTCTGAAAGGCATCTGGCAACTGAACTGTGGTCTCCATTCATGAGTCTGATGATCAGCGGTGAAATCCTACTGATGAACTGCACAAGAAAAAATAGCTGAATGCACTCTTAAAAACCCTTAAATCACAGCAAACTTAAATATAATGAAACAAAGTATTTCTGACAAGGTATTTCCTTATAGACTTTTAGAGAATACTAAGCCATCTGTTTACTCAAAAATCAGTCTTGATGAAATTAAATGAAACAGGATAGTATTGCCTAAGATTACAAGAATAGCACTTAGGTGTTGTAGAGCAAGGTTTTGCAAACAGTTGAGCTCAGGATGATGGGATTCAGTATGAAAATTACGAATTTATCACCATCAGCGAGGACCTAGAATCATCATTTGGAATACTGGCCCAGGAGAAAAATAAGATAAAAAGGAGAACTGGAAAAATCCTTGAAAAATTATTTTTAGCACGTGTCAGATAGCAATTCTGCCAGCTTTACAGAAAATGAGAATCTGGCAAGATAATAAAACAGTCAGTTTACTTATCTGGAAATCACATGAGTATATACCAGTAGACTAACCTGGGATTTGATAGAGACAGTGCGCTTCATGAGTGATTTTCTGGAATCTCAGCACATCAACATTCATACTAGAAGATAATAGATTTTGCTCATAATGCATAGAATACTAGCTTTGCAATATGGAAGTGTTGTGCTGCAGCAAATTATTCAGTAACTCAGACAAAAAGGATTTACCACATCTCTCTGAAACAAATGTTTCTAGGCAACTTTTGGTTCTGTTCACTGTACTAAAATGTAACATTTCTATCCCTCAGATGTAAATTATTTTGGACATTTGGGAGGATAAGATGTTGGACTACATGACAGTTGTAAATGCTATTTTGAAAGATCTGTATTCTTTCATTCAACATTTTTTTCATGAAACATGAAGCACTGATTCTGCTCTGAGGCAGCTTCTGGTAGAAAGTCCTGCTAAAATAGATATTTGAATTTTCTCCTAATTGTCAGTGATTTTAACAGACTTGAGAGATGAAAGGCAATATCAGCTGAGCATCTTTGACAACATGCGTTGTAAGGAACTAAAAACAGACATTTTAATAAAAACCTTTACACATTTCATTATACTGTAAAACATTATAGGAGGCTCACTGCTTCATACATTTCATGTCTTCAACAACAGTTCTTTAGTTTTCCCCTTCCTAGGTTTTTATTTTTCATTTTCCAGTTTCTGATGTGCCTTTATTCATGTATGATTAAAAGTGAAGGCTAATCAGCCACCAGAGAAATGTAGTTTACTCAAAAAAACCAAGCAAAAAAGCCCCTCAGCACAGTGAGGGTGCTGCAGTGCCCACTTATGCAGCAATGCTGAATCTCATCACTAAGAGATTCTCTTTATTTTTTAAAGAAAGGCATACTGATCTTAGAAAACAGTAAAGATAGCAAATCGTTCCATTGGTAACGCCAGGCTTTGATTTTACTCCAATAGCTGGTGTAGTTCAACACACATACACTTTCCCAGAACTTCAAAGTCTCCTCTTAGTCCCAAGAATCACCCTAGTGAGTATACTGACCAGAGGTCTCCCGATCAGCCTCACCCACACACCCTGCCCCAGCCAGGGCACATCCTGAAGCTTCCCAGAGCCTGTGCAGCAGTGTCCACAGCATGAGCGGACACCCCCGGCACACAGTCACTGTTCTGCCTCCAGCAGCAAAAGCAGGCATCTCCTCCTAACCTACATAGAGAGTAAGAGGCAGATGCTTTTGTAACAGTGTAAGTCAAATAAAGGAGAGTATACAGCTGGTTATGCTTTCACTATGACATCAGAGCATGTGACTCTGGAGCCCACCTGGAAGCAGCCCTCAGAGCACCACTGATATTGGCCACTAAGCTTCTCACTCTATGGCCGTACATTAACAAAAGAAAAAAAAAAGTAGAAAGTGAATAAAAAACTACATTTTTCTTTCTCAGGATTCAATAGGATTATTGCATTGTGCATCATCGCAGAAATCTACAAACAGTTTGAAATAAAAAAAACACTTTAAGATGCAGAAGCAACAACACTATACGCATTACACAGAAGTGTTGCTTTTACAGCCTGACACTTTTCTATGAAAACCAGATTTTATGGATTTATGTTTTGGCTATAAACAAACTGCAAATATCATCAGGCTTCTTAACAAGTTGATGCAGTGTGTGATTGTTTGCTATCTGATGTACTAATTTCCCTGTAGAGAGTCAGATTGTTAAATCTTGCCCTCTAATTGCATTGTTTGGCTTCAATTATTATTTATTTACCTGTGCTACAGATACTGCAACTCAAATGTCAACTAAATAGAAACTTGCTGTACTTATAAGGCAATCTGATTCCCCTGCTCTCTCTTCCCTCAGAAAGCTGATGAAGCAAGCACTGAGGAGCACTTCAAGAGAAGTGGAGGAAAGACAACTTGGCTTCTCAACTTTTCTAATGGCACAAGAAGGTCTATTCTCTAGACCATAATTTGACCTTCCTCTAGATGAGAGAATGGCAGGAAGAGCTCTTATAAGTACAACCCACCTCTTAGACTCACTTCAAAGTTCTTTTAAGACACCTCCCCCCAAACACCAGTGTCCTTTAGTGGGGATGCAGAACTTCTCCAAAACCCAGATAATAGAGAATTTTAGCAGACAAATGCTCAAGAAAGCAACTCACCTCTTTTTCACACTATACAAAGAAAGATGAAAAGTGAAGTGAATGGGAATGATCACAACTGCAGAAATTATGCATTGGGCACAGAAACAAATATATCTGTCTTCAGCTTTCTAGGAGCCACAGACACACAGACTGCAGGTCTTGATTAAAAACAAAAACTGAAAAAATAGCAAAGTACTTAAGCAGAAGTGTTGTAAAATCCTAGATTATATTTTTGTCCAGTAATTTAACACTTGTACAAAAGGAATAAATGAGTGAAAGACAGAAGCATCTAGTATAATTCAGATCACAGGATGCCATAACATTCCTTTTGTGCCTTACATTGTGAATTTATGTGAAAATATATATTTTTAATGATCTTACTCGAAGTCCTTTTGGGCTTTGACTCAGTTTAATATTTTCTACCAGAGCACACAGGCAACAGCATATTTGCCTCTTCTTTTTTTTTTTTTTACACTAGTATTTATAAAATTTTTTTACATACAACCTTTTGCAGCAGATACTCCAAGAACAACTGTCTTGCATCTGTATATTACATACTTCCAGAAGACAGCATCTGGGGATTTAGAAAAGGGAAGTTTTTTTCTCCCTTTGGGCTAGATTTTGGCATTAAAAAGCAAATGTTGAGCCAGAAGTTTCCCTCACTAACACAAGGGCTAATTCAACCCTGCCACACCTTAACTCACAACAGTAGAGCTCAAGGTCACAATCAGACCCTCTATCACCAACTAACTGGAAACCCACTGTTTAAATGTACTCAGCATCCCTACACACTCCAATGCAGAAAGATGACCTTTTCCATCTCAAAAACACAAATCTGCGGCCACTCCCACACATTCCCATTTTCATGTGGCGCCGAACTGTCAACATGGTGAAAGCATAACTAGCCACAGACTCTCCTTTATTTGACTTACACTGTTACAGAAGCACCTGCCTCTGACTCTCTATGTATGTAGGTTAGGAAGAGGTTTTTGGTTTATTTTTTAAGGAAAAATAGCATAGGTATTTTTGTAGAGTGTGTGCATAGCTGCTAGTTCAAAGTCATGTAACTAAACATAGTGTCTCAGCATAGCTGTCAACTGAGTGTAGGCTCAAACCAATTTCAAATCAGTGTTTCAAGAAAGACTTCAATTATTAATATCATTCTCATATAATTGTCACTTGTCAGTAAGAATGGATTTAAAGTGTCATGCCTACTGGAACTGTTGTGTTAGCTGTGCAGGATTCCCTGCACACATAATTCAATGAGATGTCACTTACTGAGAGCTGGCACAGAACACATATGCAAAGACAGAAGATTATACGAAATACTGGGTGGTAGTGGAATCACCTCATGCACATGCCTAAACAGAGAACACCACTTTCTCAGTAAGAGGTCTTTATTAGTAATTTCATTACAAAATATTTAGCGGAGCTCCTTCATGTTTTCATTCTGTGCAAGGGACTTCAAAAGAGCTCAAGTTTGCTATAAGGATGGGACAGAGGCCCTGTCATACAACAATTTCAACAGCAGAGCCATATTGAAAATGAAGAATAGGTTATTTCCCTAGGTCAGTATAAACTATTTCTCCTTCACATTTTAATATATGTAAATTGGGGTCTAAATAAAATACTATGTCTCACTCCTTTAGTTCATGCAAGAAGTATTCCTTTCAGAAAGTCAGCATCCTAGCATCCTTCCAGTGGCCCCCTAGCATAAGGAGGTTGAGAAACCTGAGGGAGGACACTGCACAGCTACCAGCAATCCCTTCTCAGATCCCAGCCAGAGTCAGACTCAAACCCAGCCCCCCCCCTTTTTTTTTTTTAATTTTGAAATATGATCTCTTACCTTTCAGCAAAATGCTGTAATGTCCAGCTTCGAAGGCTTCTCCAGGGGTCAGCAAGGGACAGAACTATTATGAAAACAGACTAAACATGCAGTCAGAGGAGAGCTGGAAGGGCAGACTGGGAGAAGCAGGATGCTCACTTAGCAAATAGTATTCTTGATTCCAGTCTGATGCTTACTGAGCATATAAATAATTTTGCTAACCATTTTAGGCATTTTTATTTCCAAGTAGCACTGCAGGATTAAAATCTTCAGCCCAGAGCTGCAAATCCCATTACTAAAATCATGACACATTACAACCGCACAAACATGAATAAGGCTAATTCAATCACATAGCTAGATATCTGAAAATCATTCACAATAAAAATTTCCATTTAAAAAGTTCAAAGAGTTAAATAAGAAACATGTAAGGTGTCAGCCAAAGACACAATAAACAACATACATACATATCTTACTCTCAACTTTCCCCACAGACCCAGAGAGTCACATCTGTTCACAAAAGAAACAACATAAATGCCTACAGACCATTTCAGGAAAGAAATAAGCAACACTGGATCCTAAATTCTTGCTACCCGAGTTACAAAGTACCATTATTTTTGCTCAATTTCACAGCGGATCAGGTGCCTGGGGATGCTGCAGCCTATCGGACAGGCTCCAGCATTCTCTGGTGTCTCCCAGGGCCAGTTATTCTCACATCCTTCACCTCCTTTGCCTAAAAGCTTGGAGGCATTATTCCCTGTAAACAGTCATGCCTTACCCGGCTTAGTAACCATTCCAAAGACAACAAAGTACTTATGACCTTCAAAATACAGTCTGGTTTCTTATCAGGTAAAAAGCCCTACAAGATAATGCTCAGAGCCTTATTTCTGCCTGTTAGTATTAGGGTCCAGGGGAAAAAAAAAAATCAAAGTCTTTTTTCATATTTTCTGTTCTTCTGCATGTTTGCTTTTCAAGCACACATCAAATTCCTTGATATTCTTCTGTGAACACTGAAAAGAAAAAAGAATGCTGCTTCTACTTCCATAAATACTTTGTGAGGAAAACAGTCCTCAACAAAATGTTTTAGATCACTTTATCACTTCAGAGGACTTTACAAGAAATAGTACATTTGCAGAGAGTGACTTCCATCACAACGCCATTGATTTCACATACAGCAGAAAGGTGGACATTAAGTAATTTCAGTCACAAAATAGGGGGATGATTTTTAAAAACCACTGATGTGCTAAAAGCTGCCTTCAAAAAGGAAAATCCAAACATGTCTATATTGAACAACTGGAAGACTATTAAAATATTTTCTAATAAACGCAAAATTACAAGTTCAGAGCCATAAATGATGACTGCACAATGCTTAGAAATTTGTTTTCAAAGTCACGTTATTAAGCACATGAATTAACCATTTTTTTGTTTTGTTACAATAATAGCAAGCTGAAAATGGTGAACTGTGTGAGATCACAAAAAAAGCAGGGAACTGTTTATTTTTCTTAGCTGAAGAGACTACCAAGCCATCACCAAAGGCGTCTAGATGAGTATAGCACCAGTGGACCAGGCACAAAGTGATTATATAAAAAAATGTGTATTTCATTTATGTAGTCCTGTGCCACATGATTGACCTTCACATGGGCAATGCTTACTGACTCAAGCAAGGCCACCACTTCAAAGCTCCCAAAATATATCCACAAATATGACCTTCACTATAGCAAAACCAGGCAGATGTGCAGGTTCACATCACCCACAGCAAATCCTATAATTCCTCCCTTCACCTCCCAGGCACACAGGCTGCAGATGACATTTCGCATAATCCCTCTGAACTTTTCAATATATGTTGCCTTCTCTTGTCCAAAACCCAGCTGTTCAAATAAATACTACAGGACACAGCCATGTCTGCATCTTGCACCAATCCAAGAAGGAGGAACCAAGCTAGTTATAATGACTTATAAAAGAAAGCTGACATCCCAGCTGCTGATCACTGGGAACAAGGAGCAATTAGGGTGGAAGCACAGCATTTCAGGAGATCGCCCAGCTGACAGCTGCATATTAGCAACTTTCTACTGAAGAAAAGAGTCTCCCGCAAGTTCTATGGCCTCTATTTCCTTCCTGCTGTAGTCACAGGTTCAAACAGGAAAAACATCCTCCCTAGGAGGAAAACACCTTTTACAAGCATCCCTCCTCTCTTCCTCCTTCGACTATAAAAACAATACAGCAACAAAAAACATCACAGCTCCAGCTCAGCTATCTTCTCCGGGTGCAGATGTGCTCTCCATAACCTCAAATGCCAGAACACTCTGAGAACAAAGGGCTCTTCTTTCAGAGCTTTTCTTATCATCCTACCTTCCTTAACCCACCGAAAAGTTATCATCACTGGAGGTGGCCACAAGCTGCCATCTCTTACATATCAGAACAAAATCAGGCTCACCTTTCAGACTCACCTTTTAGGGATCACCAACCTCCTTCTTCTAGGACTGCCATAAGGCTGTGCTAGCTATTAATTGTGTTCATTTTAAATAGTGACTATGATACTAATCCCTTCTTTACGGCTGGAAAGGACCTCCTGTTTCTCAAGATGCATGGAAGATGCTCTCACCTTCCCTGAAGAAGTTTGAGGACTACTACAGAAGTCTCAGGTTATACTGTAGTAAAGATGTCAAGTGCTGAGCGTAAATAGCATTTCAAAGGCAGTTTCCCAACAAATACAGTGTGCCAGCCACTAAAAACAAAAACCCATAACAGAATGTCTGGTATAGCAAAGACATTAACTTCTGTCTCATCTTTATTTGATCAGATTTGAATGGAAGCCAAATGGGACTCCTGACAAAATCTGGAGCCAGCACTTCAAAGAGGAAGATACCAGTGAGGGGAGAGATAACAGAGTGACTGGAAAATATCTTCCCAGCTTGAGTTGCATCTGCATCTCCATCCATCCATTACCACCTGCAGCACAGAAAGCTGCTGCTTTAGGAGACCTTGGCTACACTAGGATAACCTTGTTATTAAAGAATGTGAGCTGCATAACCAGGAGGGAAGAACTTTTTTTATGGTTGACTGTTATGAAAAGCTAAAAATTTACTAATTCTACTAATTTCTACTAATCTACTAATTCTGAAATGTTTTCAGCTGGGCATTTCTTCTCTCTAGCCTCCTGACTCTCAGCACTTCCTAATTCAACCATGGCTGTAGGCAGATCCTTATTATGCGTCATTGCAAGCTCCAAAGGAAATCACTTTAACTCAGCCAAAAAACACTGGAACCACTACTGAATTAAAAAGTATTTGGGAAATCATAAAGGGAGAAAAAGATAAAGTCTTTATAAATTTTTTAGATACATTTTTAGCAAACCTTTAAAGTCAGGTGTAGCTGATCTCTTAATGCCGAGGGGNTGGGACCCACCACCATAGGTAGTGTGGAGAGAGAGTACAGCTACAATTCTTAGTGCAAACATCACATAAATTCAGTGCACCCAAACAACCCAGTGTAAACATTAAGTGTAGTTCACCACCACACCCAGGTATGTTCTAGGTCCTTCTTTTTTTATTTACGGTGTCAGGAAGATGCAAAGTAAAATTCCCAGATGTTTCCACAAAAAACAGTAACAATTATCCTATTTTTAATTCAATGTTTTAAATATAAATTTTTAACAGGAAGCTCTTAAAATCAAAACAAGCAGTTTATTTTATTAGCTACATGGTAGCTACATACACAGCTACATTTTTTAACTTACTCCATCATAGAGTAAGACATTCTCATGAAAAAAAGAGAGGAGATGAGTAAAATTTACTATGCATATTTTCTCACAAGTTGTATTGCTTACTATACCTCTCAAATGAAATCAGCAAATATCAGCACTCATATGTTTATCAAGAAAGAAAATATTATACCCTCCTATTCAAGATCAGGAAACATTTTATTAGCCCCATACTTTCATTCCCAGCAGGAGAGAAGAAAAATGCAGCATGTGTTAATTAGATTATCAAAATATCACCATATTATCAAAATATCAGCGCAGTCAGAGATGTATCTTAACTAAGTTTGCAATAATTCACAGAGCACATTAGACTTGATCAGTTCTCATTTTGTTTGTTTAACTGAAACAGAATAACATGAAGTTACAAAAGCCAACAGTTTTGTCTTTATACAACCCACAGCCTCTAATGCTTAGATCTTGAAATCTGAGGCAGAAGGAGAGCACAGGAAGAATACCACTCTTCTTGATTAATTTTTAATATCAATTGAATTTTTAAAGGCCTACATTCTTTTTGCCTCAATGTAATTCTCTATTATCATCAAAACCAGATTCGGTAAATAGAAAAATTATGCCCCCTAGTAATTTTCAGACATTGCCTCACGTAGCATAATGTACAGGAATATGTATTTATACATAAGCCAAAAGCTCTCTTTTTCAGGGTTTCCTGAAAAAGGTTACCAGCTAAATAAATTCTCTTCCATCAGGTGTGACCCTTGCCAGAAACCCAGAGAATATGGATGAGAACAGTTTAAGGAGAGTAAAGCTAACATAACCTTCTCTTCCTGAAGTCCGGGAAAACAGAATTACTTCACAGTCTGCTTCAGAGCTAATCCTAGTTTGGACTTTTTCACACCAGTCAGAGGGAAAAAGAAGCTAAGTAAATTCCTAAGTGAAGAAAACCTCAGAAGCAAACAGCCCAGTCCACTTCCAAGCAGCCCGAGTTTTTGGTGCCTCTCCTGATGACACATTCAATGTAACAGAATTCCTGCTTCTGAAAGCCTATTTGCAGATTCTCTTGCAGACTTTTCAGACAAATACAAGCTACATTTCTGCACTCATACACAGTGGTAGGGGCCACCTAGCAATGGTAAGGAATACCACTGACAAATAGCACACTCTCTTTTTGCAGCAACTGCATTCTTTCAAGACACTTAAGGACTGACTTAGAACAGTAGGACAATAACAAAGAAATCAAGACCAAGATCTAGATCTGGATTCAACTCAATGACCAAAACATTACGCACAGGTGGAAGGTCACCAGTCAAAACTAAAGATCATATCTCCCTAGTGTGAAGCAAAGGAGATGAAAATACATGACTAAACATAGCTACTTCTCTTCACTGTTGTCAGTGTGTCCTGGAAAACCGGGTAACCATCCATCAATACTGATAATGTGCTTTCTTTTATTCCCAAACTCTACCAGAGAAGTGTCCTTTGTTCCAAGCATACACCAAACAAGTTTGTAAAAGCCGTTCTTATAAAGTATAAAATCAGAAGGAAAAAAAAAATTAAAGAGAGGGAGAGCAGGGAAGAAGAGAAAACAAAAGACACTGTACTGACCACATTCTTCTTAACTATTTGTATGCACTCATCATTAACAGAGAAAACTTTACATTATTGTCATACAATAACTTCAAATTTGGACAAAAAATAAAATGTTATAAATAAACAAATATGATTTGAAGCTTGAAGATTCATGATGGGACCTATGCAAACTGAAGGGGTAGCTATATAATAATACAGGGAAAGTATGCTGTTATTCATTGCAGATTAGACACCAAGGAGTGCAGCATACTTCACTTCTGCTTTACATTCTGCTTATCCATATGATAACTATTCATTCTTTTAATGCCTTTGATAAAAGCCTAACCTAAGAATGTTAAACCCCACATGAACCATGATGTAGTTACTCATTACATACTTTAGCGGAGTGTGTACCAGAGCAGTCAGATAAATGAGACTACAATGGTTTTTGTACACTTTAAGTACAGCCTTATCAACTCATTTCCTGGCTTCCTTAATAGGAACTTGTAACGATGACTAACATGTAGAGTACACAGTATCTTCAGTACCATATCCATGAGAGGTGAGAGCTTACATTCACCAGTTGAGCAACACCATTATTTTACAAAATGGGATAAAACATTTCACAATTTTTGAAAAGCCGATGTCTCTTTTCCTTCTTGGAAGAAAAGAAAAAAAATATTTGGACCTTTACAGTCTTAAATGGAAACATTCCTAAATTTCTTGCCAAGAATTTGCCTCCCCCAACAACTAGTATATGGTATGCTACATAGTTTTCTTTAGATATTTCCTGATAGCATGTTATTTCTCCTTACCAAGAACATTATTGTACTTAGTAAGCATAATCTCCAGAGGAGGACACAGACACTATACCATACCAAATAATTCCTAGCGAGGAACTTTCCAATCCTTTCACACTGAACAATGGCAGTGTGATACACTGGCAATGATTTGGCTTGGCTATCAAAGAAAAATGCTGCAAGGACTTAGGCTCGAGCATCAGAATTCAGCAATGTCAAGATTAAGCATATGAATCTTTCATGTACCTTCTTTAACTAAAACTTCTTTTACAAGCTACCTTTGAAGCAAACATGAAACTGCCCATTTACAAAGCTGATTCTTGTGCTTGCAGTTCAGAACAATCCACGGAAGCCTAGCTTGTTGAAGAGCGTGATATGAATCTCCGCTCAAGAACTACACAAGCTTCCTGTATCAAGGAGGTTAACACATTTGTTTCTAAATCAATCCCATAATTATTAAGTAATGTTCATACAGCCTCGTAAGATCTCTTAAAGGTAATTAACATTCTAGGATATCAGGTTTTCTTTTGGAAAAAGTTGTATTTTCTCTGAGTTCAGAACACAAATGGATTAATTCATGTGCAAACTGGATGCACTACTCACTGCCATAGTAGAGATGCAATTTCAAATCAATCTTACATTACTGGTGGTGACAACAATGTCAAAATAACAGAACTCTATAAAAACATAGTACGCGACATATATGCCTAACATTTTGTAAATCATGAATGCATCATCTAACAATCTTGCAAAACAAAACAAATTTGGAAGAAAGTGCTACTATCACATATCAAGGACACCAAGTCCTAAGTGATACAGAAGAAATTATCTTCAGGTAACTAAGCTGGGAACGTAGTCCCTCCAAAAATGTTCCCTCTGTCTTTGGTCTTCAAGCACTTTCCTATACTGACAAGAAGATTAGAAGCATACCTGGAGATCAGCTGGAAGCACAAAGTAGTATTTACAGAGAGCATTTTCAATTAAGCAATATTCTTACTGACAAAGGAATGGTTCTTTAATAGTAGAAACTGCCTTCACTGAGAAATCAGTTCAAATGTGTGGGGGGTTGGGGTGTTAGTTTTTTTCCTTTCTTTTTTCGTCCTCTTTAGTTATGGAATTTTTTTGTCCCATTTGTTGCGGGGGAACCTGATGGCCGATGCTTAAGTGTATTTGCAAGACAAAGGCTTGCCGGGCCGGGAAGGGGGAGGAGAGAGAAGGGTTTTTGGCCATGTTGGTTTTTGGGAGGAGGACACTCCAGGAGCTGTAGTTGCTTGGAAAAGAACAGGCCGTTTTTTCCTGCTGCTGCTGCTTCTGCTTGCCCCGCTGGGACCCATCTGATCCATCCCTGCACCAGAACTCCTGCGTTCCACCTTGGAGCTTCTTCCATTCTCCTCAGAGCAGCCCGTCTGGAGCTATCTATGACTACAGACTGCCTACGGGGTTTGTGAAGCAAGGCTTTCCCCATTCCTCTTGCCAGCTCTGCCGCGGGGTGGGGGTGTCCCTGACCTTTTTTCTTTTTTCTCTGTAGAAGGTGCTGTTGTTAATACCATAGTTATTGTTAATCTGTATCTTGTTATACCCATTAGTAAAGGACTGTTATTCCTCCCCATATCTTGCCTGAAAGCCACTTAATTTCAGTAATTCAGAAAGAGGGGGGGTTCTGAAGGAGGGTTCTGCCTTTCCCAGCAGATACCTGTCTTCAACCCAAGACAAAATGTCAGATAAAATAAAGGTTTTACTGCTAAAGTGCTAAGAGTACTCAGGAAAGCACAGAAAATTGGGGATTTATTTCTTGGAACAAGAAACACAGATGGAAATCACTTTTAACTTGTTTATCCATGAATCCAACTCAATTACACGCTCTAAAAAAATTCTTTCACTATCAAATATTAAACGAAATTTCATAGAATATATAAAACCAGCCTCTCCCTCTGTGACGCAAGAAACACTTTTGACTTACAATTGTTAATGTAATGTAATAATGTCAAAACCTTCATTATGCCCTACAAATAGTTCCATCCTTTTGGGAGTTTCATCTACTCAGTTTATTTTAAAATGTGCAACGAAGATGCAGAGAGCAGAGTCACCAACATTTCTGACAATCTGGGCATCCACCCAACACACCTAACACAGATGCTGAAGACAAGCTGAAGCCCAGCCACAAAGTTTAAGACATACTGTATTTCTAAGAGCATTCTTCACGCTGTCACTATCAGTGCTAACAATAAATCAAGAATACAAGTCATAATTACATTCTCTGCTACTTAATGAAGCAACCACATGCAGCTTCTTTCCCTTCCCACCAACTGTGAAACTTAAAGGTTCAAGAGAAAGATGCTTACATCAAAAAGGTCACTTTTTTTCTTATTCTGCAACAACATGAACACCATTAAGTTTAAGTGCACTCTTTATGCTACATGCTTCCTTCACTACAGAACACAAGCACTTAAATGACTTTGTCCATCTCCATTTCTTCTGTACTGCATAGCCTCGCCCTGCCTCTCCACATAGAAAAAGCAGAGGTCCCACCACAAAACCTATTCCTTCATTTTATCTTTGCAGAAGAGAACCATGCTTTTGCCTAGTAAGAGATACAAGGCCACTGTCTTCACAAGAAACTGTTTCCATAAAAAAGAACAATGAACATATGGCCATAGGGTACCCTGTAATGATTCTTATAGGGAACCATTTCATAGAACACTCAGAGAATGCTGGAGCAATTATACATTCGCCTAAGCCACTAAAGGCATCCTGTTACCATTTCACTGTCACCAGTGACTTATGGTAAGACTTCTTATCTGAACAAATAATCAAATTGCTTTAGAAGCCCCAGTTTTACATTATCATACGCCATTATATAAGCACAATGGTATAATAGACATTATCTAACTGGTAGAAGGTTTCCCAAACCTTTTGAAGAGAGATTGTCTGTTAACCATAAAATTAAGTAGGCTATGCAATTGCACAGCAATGAAGTGGAAACAAAAAGATCACATTTATAGAGGAAATTGGTTAAATTACTAACCAAGAATATTAAATATGGAGGCATGGTTTTAAAAACATTACTGGAGACAACAGTATCACAATGCAGAAATACATGCCCATGGCATGGCAATACTTGAGAAGATCCCTGTGCTTCCAGCTGGCTTCAGTTGTTCGTGGAGGGATCAGACGAAAGGCTATTGAAATTCAGGAAACCAATACACTGCCAGTAAAGTGTTATGACTGCTTAAAATGAAACAGTGCTCAAATCTATGTATTCAAAGCATTTATGTTTCCTTTTTCTTTTAGCTTAGCTAACACATCTTTTAAATAGCAATTATGACACCTTTAAAAATTATTAATTTATCTCTGAATTGTTAAAAAAATGCCATTAGGACCTAGTTAGTTAACATTACAAGCACACTGACATAGCTCCCAGTTTTGATATTAAGTATCAAACCAAGTGATTACAAAAGCAACTGTAGATTAATAACAGCACTGAACTTCTGAAGTCAATTTTCTATATGCACGAACACATGTGCAACAGCATTCTGGAACTGCACCTCCACAGAACAGATCAGCAAGTTCCATAACATCATCCTTGAAAATGGTCTGTGCATTTTTAATTGGTTTTTTCCTCAGGCTATCTACCTATGCTATAGAATAAATAAAACCCAAGTGCACCCAAAAGGCAGTTAGTACAGGCCACGCTCTATTTCAGCTCCTTTGAAGATGGGTGTTCACTTGGACTTTATTCCTCTTTTGAATAGTAATTATGTGACAACTCTTTCTTTTCCATGCAGCATTACTGAGACTCATAGCTGTTGTGATAACGTATGCTCAAGAAACAGCTGTATCTCAGGCAAAGAGACTTCCTAACAACTCACTTCACAATGCCTGATTGTTCTGATGCAATTCAATTTCTGCTGCCATGGTGGAAGAGATATGCCAGGCTTCTTAAACTATTTCGAGAACACCAAGACACAGAAGATAGAAGCATACAACTGAAAACTCTCAAAATGGGAACCTTGTCAAGTAAGAATAAAACTGTTACAGGCAATAAGCAGCTGCTAACCACTTCCATAGGCTGGGAACAAAAATTACATTGTCCCATAGAGCTCCAAACGTACTTTTCCACCCTATCCCATCACCATCAAAAATATTTGTGCTGCTTTTCCAGATTTAATGTATTTTTTTCCTGTCAGTCTTGAACTCTGTCAATGCTTAATTTTCACAACAATACTGTGAGGCACAAACTCCTTTTTCATTATAACTCAAGACTCAGCTTCCTACTCCACTACTTGAAATAAAGAGCAAAGCAAAACCACTTTAGAGCTTATTTGGCACTATTTGCTCTCTAATTTCCCAAACTCCCTCTTTTTTTCCCATCTGGCAAGCATTTCAAAATTTAGCATGCAAGTTACACAGGTTCAATTCAATTCCTAGATTCGATTTTTAGCCCTAAATGTATGAAGCACTTTCAATCCAGGCTCCAGTGTGAGCAACTCACATGGTTTTTGTCCCTAAACCTTGCAGATTTCAAGAAATGCAGGGTCAAATCTGAAGCATCAGAATCTTATCCTTCTGTCGAAAAGCCAATATCCCTCCTCCATCCAACACATTATCCTTCATTTATCTGTCTTCTCTGGGTTAGTGCCAGGTTGTCTCAGAATGCCCCCAGGGAGGCTAAGAAACGGACTGAAAAGGCCAGAAAAGGTGAAAAAAAAGCTTTGTAAGAAACATACCCACTACTTCCAGCTGATCCTCTCATGCATGTAGGAGAAGTAAACGTTTTAAAACATTTGACTTGAAATACTAAACCATCATGAATGGAGACAGAGACGGGGAGAAGTCTCTCTGGTAATGAAATTCATTGAGCCTGCACAAGCTACACATCTTTGTTCCCTCTGAGTAATATTCTTACCCCCATAACAACTTTCAACTAGACCTAAATATTTTAAGATGAAGTTAGGCAAAATAAATCTTGCTCATACTGCTAGTATGACATCAGGCTCAAGTTTTTAAATCAGAAATGGGTTATACAGCAAGAGCTATCCAATCAGACACCACTACGGATCACCTATCCACACACACACAAGAACATGCATAGCAGAAAAAAGTAGAATTCAAATTGCCTCCGAGTTATGTTTCCTCTTTATTCAATCAAAAAGGCATCACCATGTTTGTCAGCATCAAAAGTAAGGAAGAATATCACTTCCTGTCCCTTTCTCAGAAACAGCTAAGGGAAGAGGATGAGGATGCAGCATCATGGTCTCAACTGCAGACTGGTCACTCCTATGTCTTCCACTGACATCCTGAATTCAAAGAGGAAGGAAAAGTCATCAGTACTTGAATTAACATCACTTTACCATGAGCACAGATACCCAATGCATGTAGTAAAACTCTTAAGTCTAATGTCCTTAAACACACAAAGGTAACTGCAACAGAGAGAGCAACCACAGTCTCTGTATGTTATTTCCTAAGTGCGTGGACCAAAGGAAAACAGAAAGGGATGAAAATAACACTTCTCACCATGAAGAGATAAAGTAGGAACAAGGCAGTTATGAATGGGACATGGGTAACAGCTCCTCCTCCCAGCCACCACTTACAACACCAAAGGTGTTGTAAAAAGCAGCAGCAGCAGGAAACACAGCAGGGAGAACTCCAATAGACTTAATCCTCGGTAAAGGGATTCTCCCAGCTTGAAGAGTCTGTGGAGCTTTTTACACCACCAGAGGGGGAGAGAGTACCTAATTATTCACTGTAATTATCAAAATCCATGAAATAGAGAGTCACTTTGAGCAAAGAGGTTTGGAGGGTTTTTCTAGGGAGGGAGGAGGTGCAAAAATGTATTTTAGTCCTATCAAAAAGATTAGTAAGAGTCCTTGAATTTTACATCTTCCCTGACAATTGAACAGCCGTTTTCTGAAAATATGAAGCACTAGCAAAACTGTCAGCCCCATAACAATCATTGCTTTACTTCCTTGGCAACAAAGGAAACTTTTAATGGAAAGAGATTTAAAGTACAGTATGCACATTCCTCTCCAGACTGCAACCTTTCCCAATAGATTCTAGTTACAATACATCTGCTGACTATCTCTTCTAGAAGGGATTTGTAAGGCCAAAAAGGTCATACACAATTTAAGAGCTTACAACCCCACTCAATTAAAGGTACATTACTTTGAAAACAGGAGTTCACCTCCTGGTTCTTCTTCATACATGTTCAGGAAAGGAATTCCAAAGAGGTTGAGAAAAAGACCTGAAACAGAAGCAGAATTTGATGAAAAGAATGAACTAAGCAAATGTATCTATGACTTCTGCTTACACACATCTGTGCTGGGGAAAATTCCACCCTGAAGCACATGTACAAAACAAGGTGTTTTCCATCTGTGCATCAGACTGATGCTGGTTTAAAGCTGACAATATGCTTAGCCTGTTGTCTTGACAGTTAAAATAAATACATGAATAAACAGGAGCGTTCTGCAAAAGGCTGCTCTTGCAAATATATCATCAACTATTAACAGAAATACTGCAATAACTAAGCAGATTTCTTCAGGCTTTGCACTGTCAGTAATACTGCTCAGCAATCCAAAATTAAAACCACTACAAAGAAAAACTGAGTAAATATCAAAACCAAAACATACCCGGAAAAGAGGAAAAAAAAAAATATACATTTGCCTTAAAGCATCTGCCAGTTTGTGTGCCTGCATTACAGCCAGCAGTGCCCAGCTATATCAGTGCAAAGACTCAGGTAAAGCTGCCTCACCAAAAGCACTTTTTTGCTATTTGTTCCAGGATAATTTTCAAAACTGTCACAAAAAAACAGGGAATTAACAGCTAGTTTTTCTACGGTAAAGAAGAAAAATCTGAGGAAAGCAGAAATACAACACAATTGAAAAACCTGGACAAACTCAATATCCACATCAGAAGAAAAAATGCAAAACAAATAC
>VXBU01015745.1:14457-37192 GCA_013400315.1 Bombycilla garrulus | reverse complement strand
AAAAAAAAAAAAAGAAACCCCAAAATCTATGAAATGTCAGACTGGAATCAGAAAGCAAAGCTGTTGAGAAAGTGCATTTTGTAGAGGCTAAAAATACTCTTCCCCATAATACATTACCTCCTCAAACAGGAGGAATATATGTGAATTTACAAGTTTCAATATTTGGGCAATTCTTCTGATAGTAAGAATGACACAAACTGGAATTCCTGAAAACTGCCCTGGATGAGAGACTGTAAATCTGCAAGACCCAGAGATATCCAGTGGACAGCAAAGCAAAGCTTGACTAGGCTCAGTAAAAAATGGCTAAAGGAAGATTTGATTTAAGTCCCCACCAAGCACTCACAGAGCAACTATGTGGCATGCTAAGAGTTACACATCACTTTTCAAAGCACAAACTACAGTCAATACGCGAGAAAAGCCCTCTTCAAAATCAGGGCAAAATTAATCCAAAGGCTGCATCTGTATTTCTTTCTTTCCTGCCACCTTTTTCAGATGAAAAAAGAAAGGAACAAAAGACCCCCCTTTCCAATACATAAATGCGTATTTCTTGCTTTGACAGAAAGAACAGACACATTAGGGGTTTTTTTATTAGAAAGACATGAGGTACACAAAGGAACAAACAATCACAAAGGGCTCTGTTTCACTGTGAGTTTTTAAATGGTGATAGGCTGGCATTCATAATACTTTGTGCAAAAAGTACTTAGGTACTAATTCTTCCCGGATGCACCAGCAGCTCAGGCACCCCTAAGCAGATTCCCATGCTCACGCCTGGGTTTTAGCTCTCAGCAGCCAGAGGCAAGTGTGGCCCCTGAGGTCCTCAGACATACAGTGAGTGGGGACCTCAGGCTGTGGCACTCACCCGCAGCTTGTCAGATCAGTACTGCCAGCAGCAGGACAAAGAAATGCTTCAAGACTATCTGGCTTGGGAGCTGAAAACATCTTCAGACAGGAGTTTCTGATACCTCACAGAAGGGTGTAAGCCAAGCTTACACCAGCCACCGAATATCAAAGCCCCAACCTAGATATTTTGATAACAACAAAAACCAAGGGAGGAAGACACACATTTAATCTCATGACATCACAAGACTTTGCAAAACTACATTTCAATCTTGTACATGTACCATTCAGCAGTTATGCTGAAATGAATACTGCACAGAGGGGCCAGGGGTACAAGGGTTATTACAAAGTCCAGTTCCTCCAAGAAGAGTGCTTGTAGATTTAAATAATGAATAATCTTTGTATCATCCCTATATATTTCTAGACATTGAAAAAGTTGCTATTAAACAGAGCGACGTGGAAGCTGTAGAAAAGGCAATCTGCAATACCTACACACTTGAAAATGGTCTCATGTACCAGATTCCAATGCTAAAACTATTGAATTCGCCTAGCAGAGTGGAACATTATGTCAAAATGAAACAAGAAAGTAGATTGCACTAATAGAAGTTAAACCCAGATTAATTTAAAATTAGAAGATTAACTTCTTACCTGTAGGAAAACAAATTATTTCAACAGAAAATTATGTACATAAAGTGGAGGCAGCTAATCCGAGCAGTGTATGTTTAAACTGTCTATCAGTATTTCTGGAATGATTTAATCACCTACCCTTGTCACTGCCAGCCTCCTCACACTGCAGACTATACATTAAGACATTTCCAAAACAGCTCAGTGGAGATGCTTTGCAGGACAAGAGACTGACTCAATGGCAGAGCACCCTTCCTAAGTACAGTTAGTTCACAAATGCATGCTGAAACTAAAAACAATAAGAGCAAAACTTTTAAGAGACAAGAAACAGGGTACTTAACGAGGAGCTGGTTTAGAAATAAAGATGCCTTCACTGATGCAGTTAAAATGGCAAAAGTGTGTTTATTCTGATGAGCACCTGTTCTAAATATAACAAAACAGTTGACATTCCATTCTTCAAGAAGGATTTAGCTAATTGGTTGGATTGTCCTAACTTATCTATAAAATATTCTATAACTGGTACAACTTACAAAAACAGAGATTAAACTATTTTTACCTGTGTCACAATTTCAGGCCTTACAAGCCCCTGCAGGCCTCTACTAGGCCGCAGCTAGGCGAAGGCTGGATCATCCAACCTCTGCAGGGGTACTCCATGCCCCCGCTCAAGAAGGAATTCTTCTACAGAGACATGCTTTCAGGGACAGTGAGACATCATCTAAAATAAGGGATGTGTGTTCCACTGAGCCTCACTAACAATACCAAATACAACAGGACCATCTCGGCAGCTCTGCATTTTTGATCTCTTGCTGCCTAGCACCTAGCTCCTAATGAGATACCCACTGAAAACACTTTCTGCATTGGATCACAACAACAGACAGCAGGTCTCAATCAAATCTGAGTATAACCTCATCTATAAACACACACCTTTTCCCTCTAGCTGTCACAAACAGGCATGCTATCACAGGGAGCTGCTGACACCACATCACTACTCCACACTCCACCCACATGGGCACCGGGGACAGGGCACATGCAACTGGCACCACTGGGGGACCAGTGATGAGGGAAGGACTGTCTGTCACTCATCCTTGGAAATCAAATCAGGGATTTTATTTTGACCATTCACTTAGCTGAAATAGGGCAATAGTACACAGGTTCAATGAGAATGATGTTGCTCTTATCTCCACCAGCTCAGCAGGGGTCAGGGCCAGGTTTCTAGTGTCCCTGCAGCTTTGTTGAAGCCAGAGGAATCAAAGGGAAATTCCAATAGCTCCTGCAGGATTATCCAAGTAAAGCAGGCAGTGGAGGACAAGCCAAAGGTTTTCAGCAAGGCTGACACACTAGTTCTGCAGCAAACACTCTTGGAAACCAGCACATTCTCAGGACTGCAGATGCTCCAGATCTAAAGGGGATCCTGAACCCAACAAGGGGAAGACTCTCACAGATCTGCCCTGCTGGCAAAGGTGTTCTAGTGAGTGCTCATGAGCAAAACTGATGAGTAGAACACATTTTATATAAACACAATGGTTCTGTATTATTTTTCTATTTTATGACCTCATAGTGTTCAAGAACTTCATGTAATATAGAAGAGACATCATTACCTGTATTTACCAACATCAATCCTGACACTCATTCTGACCAAATATTTACAGAAGTGAGAGGCAGTGGGTTACATGAATTTTAAGAACCAATAAAAATACCAGGTTTCGAGAAGAGAGTAATGACATTTAAAGAATCCAACTCATCACGGAAGATGCTTTCCTGCAAGTCAAGGTAAGTACAAGCTCCAAGCAGGTTCATCCTTGACCCATAGGAGGTATGATGTAAGAGTGAGGTAGGAAAGAGTAAGTGAACACAAAGCAAATGACAACAGTAAAAAAAATATTAAAAAACCAAACATGACATCACAAAAACGAGGAGACAGAAAAAATTTAATATTGACTTGTGAGAAGATTAGTTGAGCTTGTACAACTTTCACAGTTCATGGTCTATGATGATATGAAATTGCTTTTATTCGCAACATTTTTTTCTGATAGGGTTTGGGTTTTGTTTGATATTGAAAACAAGCTTTCCCTAAAGATAAAAAAAGAAAAAAAAAACAACACACAGAAGAAAGTAATATTGAAACAATTAAAATGGAAAAAATATTGTAAAGTACTACCAAAAAGCATGCACAAAATTATTTACCTAAAGAAAACTATAGGCTGATCTTTGTTAAAGGTGCAAATTTTATTCAGTTAATCAACGGATGAGTGCAACTTCAAATATAACACTCTGAAGGCTCTCATCACCACCTCAGGCAAATTCACAGATTAACTGGTTGCACTGCTGATGATTCCAAGCTTAAAACCAAAGTAAATATTTATTACATTTTGATTCAATGACTTAAGAAATACTACTACCTTCAGGAAATACCAAATCCCTTTTCTCATAAGCAGAGTTACACCGAAAGAGAAAAACAGTATTTTCCAAAACTGTGGCCACCAGGCTCTCACAGAAGCCTGCTCAGGAGAAGAAATCAGTAACTTTCTCATGTTGTTCTGGGAGAAGGAATGTCAGGAATCAAAAATAATGGTTTGCACCTGCAGTTGGTGTTCAGCTCTACATGAGCTACGTGAAGGACGTCTCTCAAATAATTGTTTCCTTTCTTTCACCAATCAGTCTTTGTTTTTCTTTACTTGACCAATGTGAATTGATCTAATGATCCTCTCTATAAAAATGCTCAGCTCTCCTCAATAAACACTTTTCCTAGCTCACCAAGCCTCCTGTTCATGAGTCATTGATTGCAGCTGCAGAACTCAGCAGCAATACAAAACCTTTCTGAAACATGAAGGGAAAGTTATGATTGTGTGATTTAAATACATTACCAAAAAAAAAAAAAAAGTACAGCAATCCTTTATTAAACACAATTAATTTTATCTGTAATAGTCAATAATTATGGTTGCTGAGAAAAATTGCACACAATTTGCTTTCCCCACAACAATGCTTCAGATACAGATTTTTCATTATCTCATTGATACCCACACCATGAAGCATTCAGATATAAAACATGAGCAAAATCTCTGAGATTTTTATGTTCTTGAAAAAATAAGACAGCAATATCAGTGTTTAGGTTTATACAGGCAATCCTACTAAGCAAAATAAAAAAATGTGCAGGGGTAGATATGAAGTATATTGGTTTTGGATGGACGCTTTTGTTCCAGAATAACAGGTGTCAGGGCTGGGACAGCTTTGATTTCTATAGTCTCTCAAATAGCAATGACACAACTCTAGAAGGATCAGATTGCTTCAGAAATAATGTAATGATAATAAATTAGAAATTATACAGTTTATACTTTTGAACCATCCATATTGCAGATAAGCCATTTATTGACCTAGTCTGGTCCTGGTCTCTGACTCAGTTTTCTGGCTACATCTTCCCTGAAGATAGAGCTACAACTCTAGCATATGCCAGAAATATAACTCAGATTAACACTGAAGCACACAAACAACACTGTTTCAGCTTATACTCTGAGTATATTTAGATCTTGGAGGAACTGAAGAGTATGCACTGCCCATATGTCACTCTGGATGATTTCCTGCTTTTAGTCCTTTCTTAGGTCGACAGAGATTGCAGTTGTTCCTCATATTTATAGTCTGCAAAACTCCAACTTAATCACCTTGAAAATAGAATATTATTGCCACATGAACTTAGGATAGTTAACCAAAACAAGTGATAAAATCAATATGAAAAATACTTGCGTTCCTGTAAGTGCTGTTTTGGGTTTGTGGGTTTTTTTGTTTTTTATTTTTTTACTTTTATATATAATAGGTCTTGCTACTGCCTTCTGAATTTTGCCATTATCTACCTATCACTTGAATTGTTTTCATAGCATTACCTTGACCAACAGCTTTGGTGGAAGCAGCACTTCCAGGGTACAAGAAAACTTTCTCTGCAGGTGCTACTGGCTCACCTATGCAAGCATGCTGCTCTCGCACCACATGCAGACTAGTTCTGCCATTAGGTACAAAGCCAATCTCACCACACACAGAATACAGATGCATTATAAGAAATGCTGTACCAGCTAAAGGTGAACACAGGCCATAGCCATTAGCATTCCTAAAGCATTCTACCTACCTAAGAAACTGGCATATTAAAAAAAAATGGCAACAACATGAAAATCTCAGTTTTTTCATCCTGCTTTAGGATGAGAGAGGGAGATTACAAAAAAGGCAATAGGGATGGGGAATACCAGCGCTATTCTATTTTTCATGGTAAATTGATAGATCTAATTATATAATGCATTTCTAGCAAGATCATACTAGCATTAAACATCAGGCAGTATATAGGGAACTACAAGAAAACTTTAAAAGCTTTGCTCGTTGCTCCTGAGAGCGTTCACCAAACATTTCAGTAAAACTCCACACTGAGCTGGTCTCTGAATTCATTAGTTGTGGCTACATCTCCAGACCACAAGTCTTGGAAGTCTGGGAGTATAATGTATCTTTACAAATAATTTCCTCTTTAATGTAAAAATGAAGTCTTCCTTTGTCCTTGAAGCTAAGATAGGTAGAAAAGAAGAATAAGTCCAAAAAGAGAGAGAAAAGGCTATCTACGTGGAATTAAAGACGTGTGTCTACTATAACAACCTAAGCAAAGAGGGAAAAGAATACTTGTTTAATTTGTAACATTTAATCTTATAATGGGGTAATAAATGAATGCAAGATGCTGTGCCATGCTTGACACTCACAGTCAGTTCTCATGTTGAGAGGGATTTGAAAACTTCTTCAGTATAAGTATTCAAAGCACTAGGCACAGGTCCACTTTTTTCAAGAGTTTTCCATAGCTTTATACTGACTATTTCTTCATAAACATAGCCTAAAAATAGCCTTGTCGCTGGTGACAGTTTGGCTTGGATTTCCATCCAAACTGCTATTGCCAAGAGGTGGTTAAAGCCTCGTGCTTCATTAGCCACACAGCAGCCTTGGCAAGGGACAGCTCAAAGCAGCAATGCTCTGTATCATCACAGTCTGTCCCAAACTAAGAATTAGTGCGAGAAATGGTCAAACAAGGCAGTCACAGAACTGTTACTTCTGTAACAGTCTAGCTTTTGCATAGCATTAGCTAAGTCTCTGTCTTCAGTCAGATTGTTTTATCCATTTTGCTTTCCCAAACAATTTATCTCTTTTTTAGGCCATATTGTGTCTTTCTTCTTGAATGGGCCTAAATCAATTAAGTAAGTCATTGCTCAATTCTCCTCCTTTGGTTACAGCATCTGTTTTCAGTAAGTCTTAATAGCTTTCTGTTATAGGAACAAGATGAGAAAACCACCCAGGGAGAAAGAGAGAACAGGTTAGAAGAGCAAGATGAAAACCCATGAAAGGCAGGAGTTAAATCCCAGAGACCTCTCTGGACAGGCTTCCCTGGTACCCTCTGACCAGATTATCTGCACTGACTGCTTACCCTCACTTACCCTACTAACAGTCGTCCCTTCAGACCTGCTGACCAAGCTGATGTCGTGATCGATCTTAGGTTTGTTGCCATCAAGCAAGCAGGCTTAAGCAATTTGACCCAGCCTGGCCTCCCTACAACAGGAACAGCTGAGATTGCCAAAGCCTAGGGATAATGTCTCTCAGCAAAGGCAGCAGTATTCATACTCTGAGAGCAATTCTTCTCACAGCCTGTGTACTGGACTTGGATCTTTTGCATGTCACACACCTAAGAGCCAGCAAGGCCTCTATCTCATTTCATCTTTCTCTTGCTAGGTCTTCTGCCTTCCCTTTTCCTTTTGCGAGACCTCCCCTATTTGACACCATAATGTTTAGATGGCTCTTGTACCTGCAAACACTACTCATTCTCTAAGACATAGGACCACTATGCATACACTCCCTTTTTTCCATGCATTGCTCTTTTCAGACCTTTCAGTCCAAAACTCCTTGGGGCAAAAAAATCTCTTGCAGGAGCTCCTGAAAGAGCCCTAAGATATTGCTCCCTACACAGCTGGATAAAGTAACTGATGTGAATGAAATTGCATCAGTATCTTATTAGACTGAAACAAAAGCACTTTAAACCTTAAAAAAATAATCAACAAAAATTGAGTAAGTAGTACACAAGTATTTGACCCAGTCATCTGCACAACAGCCAAAGAGTTTGGTATAGGTACAAACTTGTCTTGCTGCTTTACTTCTTTTCCTTCTTGCCCACTATACCAAATTTCCCCTCTGTATTCCCCAACAACAGCTGGACTGCACAATCAGCAGGACAACGCACCTAGGATGTTCTTCTTCATTTTCCAAATACATAGGCACTACTAGTCTCCAGCTTGGAGAAGAGACAAGGTTCTACACCTATACCCATGAGGAGAGAGAGAGAACAAAGATAAAAGGAAACTTTGCAGCCTGAATCTGACCTCAGCTAGGAAGTCATGTTCCTCCCATCACTGGCATTCAAAGCCATGTACATGCACATCGAGAAAAACAGCCTGAGCATGCTAAAATGAGGTCACTCAGAAAAATGAATGGTAAGTATTATTTTCTTAACCTCAACATTTCTCTCTTTATGCACGTTCATTGTACAATACAGTGGGTTGAGTTTAAACGAGAATTAGGCTACAGCTTTTTAGTATGCCCCAGGTAAAACAAGTGAGCATGCGCAAAGGGCACCTGATAACATTACCTGCACAGGCATTGTCTAACTATTTTCCATAGGCAGAAAGGACTGTCAAGCTGGTGTAAGACTTCATGCTAATTGCTTTGTGTGTGTTATGAAATGTAAATTAGGACTCCCTCAAAAACCTGGAAAATTGCATTTATCTAAATATCACAGAATTATAAGAGGGCAATCATTCAATAATATTTCCCACCAAGAAACATGAAAGAAAGGCTCTGCAAAGATGCTCTGCACAAATACAGATCTGTTAGTATATATAACAATTGTTTTGCTGCACATGCAGCTCCAAATTTGCAAACTGGTGAAACATCTGGAGGAGAGAGCCTCAGATGGCGAGAACCATTCAAAATTATGGTAATACCCACCTTTTTTATGAACTGTGATGTAAAATTAAGTCGCTAACATACATGATGATTACAACAGTTGACAGAATTATCAAATGTTGCATGACTCCTACAACTGAAAGGGCAAGGTGGGGGGGTTGCCCTACAATTTCTATTTTACCTTCTTCCAAAAGAAAGTCTCCCGCTACTAAGTTTTTCTGAATAATGAAATAAAATAATGATACTTACGTGTATTTGTGCCAAGAAACGTAAAATAAAAACATTACAAGCACATCCCATAAACATTTTCACTGCTTCATTATTTAGGATCAACCAAGCATTTTATGAACTGTAGTTATTTATGATGTTTTATATATTGCATTTGTTTATACACAAAATGGTCCCCTGCTTCGTCACTGTGGCTCTTCATTGTTCAGCAGCAGGAGAGGTCAAACTTCAAACTGTGTCGCAAGGGTCTTATTCTCGCACCCTTATGAGCCCTCTATCCTGCAAACAATCTGCCATGTGTTTAACTCTATGTATACAAGTAGTCTCACTGAACTCATTCATTAAATTCTAGCCTTATTTAAATTGCCACAGGTTTTACCATTGATTCTATTTAGACCCAGATTTCATCTAATGGGCCTATTTACATCTGAAAAGTTGAACACATGTCCAAGTGTTTGTAAAACTGAAGTCCCAATAGCAAAGCCAAGGCATACTCAGCCATTTTATCTCTTACTAGCATGTCAGACCTACAAAATTATTTGCTTTCCTTCTGATTATAATTAAATTAGGACAAAATAAACAGGTCATCACTAAAGCAGATTATTAAGTTATACTTATCCTTCTTTTTGAATATTACTAAGCCAGTTATCCTCTCCAGTCTGCAATAAATAGTTAATGCAAAATTGTCTACGCACAAACACTGACTTTGCTTAGAAGAGTTCACTAGTTTATTTGTACTTCAAAAAAGAATGAATTTTAGGCAGACAGCTACAAGAATAACAGATTAGTAAGGTGTAGTCTTCTTTCTTTAATTAGAACAGCAATAATATTCAACTAATCTAAATTTAATTCAATTACATCAAAGTTTAGTCAGTTTCTGAAGCAACACCTGAAATATAACCTCTGTATTCACTTCCTCATTTAGTTTTAGTTTAAAACATGGATAGTGTAAGCTGACCCAGGAAGCCAACTTCAAATCTTCAGCAGAAAAAAAAAAAAAAAAAAAGGAAATCCAAATCCAAATACTGCAAAGTCAGAAGAGATCCTTCACCGCAGAAAGTAAAAATTCAGCATCTCCTGATGCAATTCAGAACTATGACTAAAGAAATAAGGACTCTCTAAACACAAAACAAACAACTTCTTTTTCTGATTACCATACTGCTTATTATATTTATAAGCTCAGAAACTCCCAAGGGCCTAACTGGATAATAATTTATTCACTCTGTTGGAAAAGTCACCAATTGCAGGGCCCATCCCTTTACTTTATCCATGACCTGCGCTGCTGGTGCAGAAGGAAAGATAGCAAGCGAGTACAGATGGGATGAAAAATTATGTCTTTCATTGTATTTATATAGTTATACAAGTATCTAAATAAGTGCAGTTAAGTGCAATTAAGTATGCATATTACATGCAACCATCCTGTTTTGAAAAGGGTTCTTTTGCATTTTATAACACAAAATACACCAAAAACAAGAAGTCTTCCTTGAGCACTTATTCTACAAGTGTGCTCACTTACTCTTAGCAAAGGACTAACTGGCACAATTTCAGATTCTTTCTTAGAATTAACAAAATATCTGCTCTTCCTTAACAGGACCATTTTCTGCTACTTCAAGCACTTTATATAGGATTTCAATCCAAGAACAATGAGGATGGAAAACAAATACTCTCCACTAATGCAGCAGCATATAAAGTACAACACTGTACATTTCCATACTCTACACACAGATGTTTCCTCATTATTTCTTATCTTGAAAGATGTATGCAAAATAAAGTGCTCTCAGTGCCCTTGTTCAAGAAAAATCTTCAGCCATCACTCCCACTATGCCACACAAAGAACAGATGTCCTTAAATCTCTGACCACACTAAGATCCAGTGCAATTTGTATTTTGAAGCAGAATTGTTTCAGTTACACAAGACAAGCAGGAAAAAAATTTGATAAATTATTACAATCACACTCATCACTGAAAATTCTCACCCATATCACTTAGATATTTCCTTAAATATTTACAGAAAGGCTGAGGCACAAGCATTAATAAAGTAATTCTTTATTCTGAAATCCTATAATCTCTCCCATACTTACATTTACTGTATCTTAGTTCTTTATTTTTGTGCTTTAGATTAATTTTACTTATTCCGAAAACAGAGCCCATTGTCCTAAAACATTTGGATTCAGTGGTAAGAAAGTGAGGTTTAAATATTTTTGCTGTAAAATAAACTCC
This sequence comes from Bombycilla garrulus, assembly GCA_013400315.1. Taxonomy (NCBI): domain Eukaryota; kingdom Metazoa; phylum Chordata; class Aves; order Passeriformes; family Bombycillidae; genus Bombycilla; species Bombycilla garrulus. Next base: position 26,315 of record VXBU01015745.1, on the reverse strand, counting down.
TGTGCTTTTTCACATCAACAATTAGCGAGCATAGTGGGAACACAAACTGAAACCCCTTGCCTATAGTAAGCTACAACACAGAGAACCTGAACAAAATCTATGACTTTTAGTCTGCAAGATGTTCAGAGCAAGACAAGCACAGAGCCCAATTTGTAGACAGAAATATCACACACAGCATATGTTTCTGGAAACTGTGCCTAACAGGTGGTACCTTGTTCCCAGCTACTGCATCAGAGCCTTTTAAGACATGAATGGTACTCATCACCATGGTACCTGCAGATCTGTACTATCCAAATTTCCTGCTTTGAGAAGCTTCTTCTCCAACACTATCATCAAGCAGCACCAAGATTAGAACAGCAAAGAGCAGCAAACCTTTTTTCCTGCAAAACTATTCCATTTCTGTACACATCAAGCCAACAGCTCAGAATTACAACAAGGTTAACAGTTATCTAAGTGATATATGGACAAAACACTATAGATATTCCTATACAGTCAGTATTTTCATCATTTTTCAAGAGTAAAATACCAAATATATTAGCAACATTAGTATGGCAAGCGAGCATACTAGGTATATGGCACACAAATAGGTGAAAGTCAGTATTCCTTAAGGCCTTTCTTCTTTGGGAGATTCTTTCCTTAACTCACCACACACCTGCCCAGCCCCTAAATGGGGTCGCCCTCAATTGTTCTCAGACAGGATTGTTCATATTGATTGAAAATGGAACATTAAGGGAAAAAAAATGGAAGAAAGAACTGACTGTCCCCTAGAAAATAAGAGTTTTATGAAAATTCTTACTGATGTTAATATATAGATGTCACCTTTTTCATTAATATTCTATTTTCTTTTGTCATGTGCTACAAGCAGGCTCTAAATTCCAGAAGACAAACTAGTTTCCTTGCTCACTGGACATCCACTCCTTCCTTTTGCTTTTAATATCAGTCTAGCATGAAACTCCAGTTACTCAACTCCATCTGGGTAATCCCAGGTTCTATGCAGAACACATACAAACCTACTCATTCAACACTAAACAAAACTGATTTAGTGAGACTTCCACAGAATAGCAACTTTTGTGAGGGACCTCTAGAGGTCATCTAGTCCAAGATGCACCTCACTCAATTCAAATAAAGCAAGTTCACCTGCTTCAGGATTGTATCCACGTGTGTTTTAATTATCTCCAAAGAAGGAGACTCTCCACCAGTCCTCTGATCTTTTAATTAAAGCAAGTACAGTGCTACAGCAAAAACACTCCAGAGAAACCAAAACTGCCCTGTCTAAGCAGCATCTAGACACCTCATAGTTCTTGGGGAAAGTATATAAAACAAGTTCCTTTCTTTAAGCTCAAACTGCCATTTCAAAATAGCCAGCTACACTTACGAAGGCTTGAGCCACATGGAACCATCCAGCAGAACAAACCTTCAAAGATGTGGCTTCAGCTGCCACAAGTTTGCCGTCACAATGAGCAGGAACAGGGAGGGAAACAGCAAAGCAGTAACAGATGTAGGGACTTGCAGAAGCACTCGGGGCCCATCCTGGCACACAGCCTCAGGCTCATTTGGGTGGAGCAGGCACCCATCTGAGGCTTCACCGGACAGCCATACTCCATAAGCCACAGCAGCACAACCATCTCCATAGCCAAAGCTGCTTCCAACAGCCAGGCAGAGCAGCTATGTGCCTGGCAGCAAACAGCAGAACAGCAGCACTGACAGAATTCCAGGTGATCCAGCCTGGGTTTGTCTTTTTTACCATGAGCGCAACAACGTGAGGAGCCACTTTCTTTGTGGCCCTTCCCCATCCTTAAGTCTTTCATCTTCTGGATGAAAGTACATTTTGAGAACTCTCCAGAAGTGTGATATTTATTAAAGAGAAATAGTAACATTTTAACAAGCCAAGTGATCTACATGCAAGAGATGAGTAATGTACTGTAAAATGGAACAGAACTACATCTTTTCACAAAAATGGAAAATTTATTCAAGTATACTGGTGTTACAAAGAAGCTATAAAGAACTGTGCTACAAAATAAGAGCTGCTAGATACAAAAATGCCATTTGATAATTTTTTTCATTATGCTCTTAGCAGTTTTTCTTTTAACAGGCTTTATTTATACAACCATGACGCATTTAATTTTTTTTTGCACTGGAACCTTAACTCAGATCAAAGTGATTTAGAAAGCCTAAGTTTTCTTCTCCTTTAATTATAGAAATGTAAGACATCAGAAGTTTAATTACAAATAATTGGTTAAAAAAAGGAAATCTTTCTTCTGCAAGTAATGTTAATTTTGCCAGAGCAAAATTCCTTCCTTCTTAAAAAAAAAATCCTTCTTAAAAAAAAAAAAAAACAAAAAACAAAAAACAAGACAAAACAACCCCCACAGACAAAACAACCTTTAAATGTTCCCTCAATACAACTGAAACTGTTTGAAGAAAATAAAACACATACACTGAAAATTCATGGAATTTATTACAAGGAAGTTCTTGTTATAAATATTTTGCAGTAGGAAATACATAGATAGAAGCATACCATATCTAGAAGTATCTTCCCAGGAACTGTACAGCATTTCTCTTTGGCATGGGAGCTGGAAGGAGGCCTGGAAAGCCAAAGAAAGGATAGCAGAATGGGAGCAACATTGCTACAGACACACAAACCAAACTTTCAAAACCAGAAATTGTAACTGGACACTTTATTAATTAAGAATTTGGACAGCTTAGGCTTCACCTAATTAGCCTAGCTGCAGCCTGCAAAGGCCTGGAGTTGTGATGCAGCTGAAAATAGCCTAATCTATGTTTTTGTAAATTGTGCCAATTATAGAATGTGTTGTAGATGAGTTGGAACAGTGTAGCCAATTGACTGGCATCTTCCTCACAAAAGAATGTAAGCTATGTCTATGATATAAAAAGCAGGTACAGAACAGAATAAACTTAGTTCGCCATTTTACACTGCATCAGTGAAGGCATCTTCTTTCTAACTCAGCTCCTCGTTAAGTTCCTTGCTTCAAGAAATTATGTCAGAGAGTTGCCTAAGATGATTCACCAACTAAATACTGGCACCAAAAAGGTCAGATAGGCCAATACAGAGAGGCTTAATCCAGGATATAAATATTCTTATAGTTTTAGTGGTATCTGGAGTGCTGATGTAAAACACACAAAATAAGTCTTAAGATCCTGCCTCAAATATGAGTCTAATTTCTTCATCTTATTAAAATATTAAAACAATCAACACTGTTGCCACACTAAGTAGTAATATAAAATAAACACAGTATCAAATACAAGAGAAGGTACGACAGCACCTTCACTGCCACGTAACTGTTGGAAATGAGAGGATAAGACAAGGCACAGTTTTCCTTCAATTTTTTCTTTTTATTGGAAAAGAAAAAATCTTTTTTAAAAAAGCATATGAAGCATGAAAAAAAAAAAAAGTATAGAACAGAAGGTTCATAACCTACAGAACAACAGCTGCAAGTTCCACCCACAGAGTCACGCTCGACACAATATGAGCTCCTTCTACTTCATTAAGGGAAACCCATAGTGTTATTTGGAAAGAGGAAACTTAGGAAAGTTACTCCAATAGCCAGAAGTGACTGCAGGCATCTCATCTGAACTTCCAGCTGGACCTAATCCTCTTCTTAAAGTAGCTCAGTACAAGTCCCCTCAAACAAAGGAGCCCGCCAAACATAACCGATTCTGACACAGTGAAGCTGACAGGCTGTGAAACGAAACCAAGAATATTCCAATGTTTCCAAAGTGCTACAATATCACAAAGACTAAAAATACCAACAGGATAAGTCTGCAGAGGAGAAACTACTAAACAGCCTATAAAGGCACAGGCATTGTGTGCTTCAGAAGGAAGATTTTTTAAGTGTATTATTTAATGTGCTGCTTTGCACACTGGGCAGCAAGAGCCTTCCCATGTCTTTTCAAAGGTCCACCTCTGAAAACAATATCAAACCATACACACACAAAAGACTTTGAGAAACCAAAGCTGAAGTCACAGAAGTGGCAGACTTTCGAAAGTAATCCCCATTTCAAGATTTCATTCGAGAGACCTCAAAGCAACCAGTCATTCACCAAAAAAAAGAAAAAAAATACCCTGGATTAAGAATTCCAGTTCTCCCCTGTTTGGCTCCAAGATGCTGGCTATTACTTTATAATACAGTGAATTGCATGTTTCAATGAAAAGTGTCTACTAAAAGCCTGCCAAGTGTATAGGCATTAATACAGTAAAGAACTGCAACCTGACAACTCACCACTTACAGCAGTTATATGCTAGCATGCTACAAAATACCTCTCAGAAACCCCCTGGGGTAAAATGCAGGCACAGGAATTACCACAACATACATAGTTTCAAAACCAGCCACACACTGAATGTTTACTATTTAAATGACAATGGGACAGTCCTCCTCTGCCTACCTTCTAGAGGCAACTTCAGCACAAACAATCTTTTCAACACACAAGCTGGTTTCCTCCTGAAGTCTTTCATCTCCTATTGGAATCTGGATGAAGACATATCAAGGGGCTCTTTGATAAAAGGAAACAGTTTCATGCTGGTTGGCTGGATTTCAGGGCTTGGTTTTAACCGTGATATTCCACAGTAAAGGGCTTGGCTGACCACTATCTACAGACAGGTTTTCATTTTCATTCTTAAAGATCTTAATAATGGACAACATCCAGTGACTCACAGGTTTTTCCTCCTCCCCCCATTAAGCAATTATGTCACCTAAAAACTGCTCCAAAAATCAACTTCAGGAAACTGTTTTCAGTGGAAGACTATTTCTTACTGCTTTATTCATACATTAGAACTCCATGCTGGCTTTTTAGAACCAAAGTAAACAACCATTACCAGCTTCAATAGTTACTGAGAAAACATAAAAGCTATTTTTAAAAGCATCAACTGAGAAATATTCCTGCAAAGAAATTGGAAGCTGGATGCTACAAAGGCACTCCTGATGCATCATGACACTGGAAGCCCACACATTTAGCCAGGCACCACCCCCTAAACAGAAGTACCTGATTCACAGAGTCATACAACTTTGAGCTACATTCCCCAGTATCAGAGGGAGAGAAAAATCTTAGACAAGCAGTTAACTCAAGTTACACTTAGAGCAAGCAGCCAAGCGACTGGAAACACAATGTACAGAAATGAAATGCTGTCTCTAAGTTGGGGCTGCAGAGAACACACTTGTGTTTTATCTTTTAGTTAGGTATTTGAGAGTGTTCAGAGACTGGCTTCCCAACCTAAGCACTAGGTGCAGGTCATTCACAGCAATGATGTGGAAGGGGCACACTGCAGTCTGGCTCCTGGGCCGAGCTTCCAGTCATTAACAAGTAAAAAGCCACAGAGGTAAGAAGAGAAGACTGGACAGAGATCTAGAAAGGGCATTGGCTGTTGAGTGGGTTTGTTTCTATAACAATTTTAGTCAATGAATAGTGACTCTGTTTCAAGAGTTCAAGTCCTTTTTTAGGATTTAAGTATGTAAATTACAAAGCTGCATGAAAACAGCATCCAGGCACTGGCAGGGACTTCACAGCAATAGTTCTGCTACCAATTACTGCATTGTTCCTCCAAACATGAATTGGACTAGCCGACTAAAACACTTAAGGAGCTAAGAATCATACAGTCCTCTCATTAGCAAAACAGCCTAGAGTTACACTAAACTCAGAAACACACTTCATGGAAACAGGATGCTAAATTTAGAAAAACCTGTCCTCCCTTGCAACCCAGGTCAGAGGTCAGGGCAGGGCTTTTGGGGTCTACTGACAAGTTGGAGAATAGTGAGGGATTCCACAGATCAGTCCAGTCATCTAGTAACAATGGCTTGTACCATCATATAGAAAATCCGCATTCAATTATCTGTCAGTCTCTGGCTTCCCAGGCCAGCTGGGACTGGAAATGCTGCTGAGGCCAATGTGCTTAAATCCTGGAGAGAAGGAAATTATCTGAGGCAGTCAACAGTGACCCTTGTTAATATATTAAGGAGCCTTTGTGGCAGACTAATGGCAAACTTAACCAGCTCTCTGTTGGAAGAAAGATGCCATAAAAGGCAGGGTCTCAAACTGAGCATACAACAGAATTCTGATATATAATATAATGATAGTATATACACCCACAGTGTTTTTACAGATTCCACTGATTTTTAATAGGTTTTGAAGCATTAGTATGGGCCACTTGAATAAACCACTGGACAAAAAAAAAATAAATCAGAATAGTTAAGATATAAAAGACAAAAAAAATTATGCTGAAAGCACAATATTTCCAATTTTAAAAAAGGCAATTAAAAAGATGAAGAGGAAATAAGGGACATGAAGACTAAACAAGTACTATTTACCTCCAACTGAAACCTGCCACTACTCTTGAAAAATTTCCTCATGAAGCCACTAGGACAATAAAGGCTAACAGAGTAATTCACAGTGCCCTAGGGAACACAAGGATTAGTATTCAAGGAAGCCACTTTTACTTTTTCTCCCTCTCAAAGCTTAACAAGGCCAGGAATGGTCGCTGAGGCATCATCGATGAATCTTCCCCAGTTACAGAGGCTAGGTGACTAAATTTAATAAGCTTCAAACAGTTTGATTTAGCAATTTTCTTTTTCCTTGAAATAAAACAGATTGATAGATTACTTGATCCTTGGCTGCTGCCCCAGTTATCCAGCTTGTTCCCTTGTTTCACAATCAGCTGTCACACACAAACAGCAGCAACCCTGTGCTAGCCTGAAGCACCCTCTGAAGACAGAACCAAGTGCATGTCACTGCCTTTGGAGATGTCTGCCAAAGCCATTCACAGGTCCACAAAGTACTTCTGAAAACTGTCCTGAAGTAACAAACTGAACAGTAGTGTTCACATGATTAGTAACATTTAGGATGCCATTCCAAAGAAACACTTTCCTCTGACTCTTCGAGTTTCATTCACCAACTGGCTGGCCTTTGGGCAAAAATGGTTTTGTACAGAGCTCTGCAAAGGGTGAAACTAGAAAAGAAATTGCAAAATTTACACCCTCTTACTCAGGAGGGACTGCCTGCACAGAAAATAACACATCTTAAGTCTGGATGACCATTCTGAGACAGGATAAGAACCTGATCAAGAAGATGTTAAATTAAATGGTACTGCCATCCTGAGTTAAACAACCTCCCACAAAACAAGCTCCCAGTCTAAAGGATCATAAGGAGAGTTTATACAATCAGTAGCCCCAAGTGGGAAAGCAGAAGGAGTCAAAGGTTGCCCAGCCCTAAGGCAAACAACAGGCTTCCACAATCAAGAGAAATTTCAAAATTTATTTTAAAACTTTCAGCATAAGATTCAGGTCTCCAGACAAAACACTTCTACCTTTCGAACAACCACTTCAGACAAAAATTACGGCTAAAATAACAGAAAAGGAAATGGGCATTTTAAAAAGGTTTCTTTTCCAAAAACACAGAGTTATCCCAAAATCTGAGCAAAGTCTATAAAATATTTAGAAATAAAATTTTGTAAAAATCTAATGTAAAACACTGGCCCAAAGAACAAATTCAGCTTTACATAAGTAACAATAATACTAAGCATCTCTGCCTTCAGATTTAGTCTGTTTCTTCAGCTTTGTTTTTGGAGCAACTCTCACCACAGGTTGCCAGCAGTCTTGCATCAGTTTTAGCATCAAATATTTCAGCCAAAGAAAGAAACTCCATAAACAAACAGCAAAGTCTGATTCAGTCAACTTCACAGAAAACAAGGGGAAAAAAAAAATAAAAAATAAACCCACCTTAGCAGCTTACAACAAGGGAAGGGCAAACTTCCAGATGAGGGAAGCAAAGGAGCTCTAATCCATCACTCTTGCAGCTATCACATGGTTAACAAATTAAGATGAGCCTTTCAGCAACTTTTGCTCTGGCAAACTTAAAGGCTTCAGAAGTGCAGCTGGAATACATATGGGAGACATTGGAGAAAGCTGATCATTTGAATTTGTAACTCCATTGTGTGTTGGAAGAACTTCTTGCAGATGAGGCGCATCCCATCAGTGACTCAGGGAGACTCTCCATCTGCTAACAGGCATGAATTTATTCTCTGAACCAGCTACCAAAAGTGACATGCTTTATGTTAGTGTTACATACGAAACAAGAATCCTAAAACAAAGCCAGTGGGAACATAATTTCTTTTTTGCTTTCTAAAATCACTATGCTACGGAATCTCAAAAAAAAAAAAAAAAAAAAAAAAAAGCAAAACAAACCACCCACCAATATTTTGATGAAACTGAAATTTCACATTTGGATTGAAGTGTTTCATTCAACATAATTTTTTTATGCAGAAGCCATTTTTAAATCAAAAGCCAAATACATACTTAGGTCATGTTCAGCATTTAAAAAAGAACTGATATCAAGAGATTATTGTTGTGCCAGATTCATCCCATTAGACAATTGGTTACCGGTTCACTTGGTTAATACTCAGCTACAACACAAACTCAACTAAAAACCTTTACTATGCAGCCTAAGTTACTCGAGCATCTTCTCTGAGTTACCTTTACTCCTTTATAAATATGTTAAAGCTCTTGCTTCATATAAAAATTATCTTTATGGTGGTTTGAAATTAGCATGCAGAAGATGGAACAGAGAGGACAAAGGGAAAACACTACTGAGAAAACACACAAGTCCCTATGTCCCCATCACCAATCTCCCTCCTGGAATTCAGAAGATTGCAGCTACCAGTAAACTGGAGCTACTAAAAGCTACTGGAGAGGTGTACTTGGAGCTGAAATATTGAGAAGATAATAAAAAGGGGCCATTAAAATCACAAATGTAAATTAATAATCAAATATACACACAAGGAGACAGATGGCAAGCAATTTTCCGCAGTGCACTTAAACTTGTTCTTCTAATGCACATATTTGGGTCACTTGCTAGATTAAATCTCATGTGGCAGACCTAACAGAGGTACTGTCAAATGTGTATGGGCTCAGGCTGTTTTAAAATGATGCAAATCTGCCACTACAGGGTGAAAACATTTAACAGGATTTTTTCAACACTGAAATATTGCCCGGTAACTTTGAAACAGGGCTGATGGATATTTTCTACCATCAGCAAGGCTGCCCCATTCAGGCCTGCTAAAAAAAATGCAGTGTAAACCAGAGAAAGTTAGTCTGTGCTACTTCTTTCATGGAAGAGCCCACAAAACCAGACAAATCTGTAGGCATTTTCCAGAACACTGATTTTGACAGTGTGTCACTGAGACAATACACCACTCAAAGTTAAAGCTTCCAACCATACTCTCCCTAAATTATGCCTTTCCTCTGAGATTTAGAAGAAAGGACCCTTCATTAGTTGCTTTTGTCAGTTTATAGCTGCGGTGGGAAACATTTAGTGTTCTGTGTATCCAAGGCCATACAGTTACAGTGAACATGGCAGTGACCTGTCTTAGTCAGCACAGGACACAGCTTCAGTGTCATCCTTGACATCACTGACCAGCAGGTCAAATTGCCAGGTGGGCTAGTGGGGCTTAAATGGCAGGCAAAAATAGTCATGCCTTTGTGCAGCAATAGGTCGCTCTGCTGTAATACTGGTAGATACTAGCATGAAACACAAACTGTGTGTGCAGAGATTAGCCCCCCCTTAATCTGGCAAGAAGCTGGATTTAACACAGTGCCACAAGTAAGATCTTCAACACATCTGAAGAAATGGGAAATTCATTTCTCGCTACTCTGTTACCAGTTCCAAGATGATTTTGCTTAACAATAAACAAACCTTTATTAACAAGCAATGTGAGCTACTGTGGTATTAAATATTTTCCCTGCTCTTTCTTTATTCATCTCTTGTTTTGGGTTACTACATGCCACATTCAGCTTCAAATAAAAAAGTAAAAAGAGGGGAAAAATACATCTATTTGCTCCTAGCTGAACAAAGATGTTTTGAGCTGGGGAGGTGAAACTTTGTATGATATAATTTCAATATAACAGCAAAGGAAGTAGGAAAAAAAACCATGGCAACATGCTGCCCTCCTAAAACAAGACATGCTGGTTCCAAGCTTAAATGCACAATCTTGGTTCAGTTCAAGTTAGTAGAATGATCCATCTCCCACATGGAGAGCTGTGTCCTGCAGCTCCAGCACTGACCTCCTTTTCTACTGTTAAATTTCAAGATGGCTCCTGCAGGGCAGCAAGATTCTGTGATTACAGTTAAAAGAATGCTTTAGGTCTGAGAACCCCTTCTAGTTCAACAATTACTAGCATGAAACAGCCCTTTCTGCCTTGTCCCAGTGCTGCAATTGAAAAACATCCTAATTAGATGACCCCCACATACAGATATGCCATTAACTGGCTTTCAGAACACTCTAGTCAATGCCTAAATCTTAGCTACAATGATAAGTTCTTTATTTAGTTAGGAGGAAAATACATGAACAAAACAGTCTTTTAGAACACCTTCTAAACAGTGTGGGATTAGTACTAGCAAAATCAGTGTGTGATTATCTTTTCAACACCTTCAGAGATGACACTCAAATACCACTTTTTTCTAAGTGCATTAAAGCACACTCAGGTAAGATCAAGAGTAGCCTTGACCTCCACATCAACAGCACCAGAAAGTACTTCACTCTACTTTCCATGCCTAGTCCATTTGAACTGGCCAGCAGGACAGGCTTTTAAACTTGTGCTTAAACAACCCAGTTTTGCCCTAACATTGCCATATATGATATGTAGAGTTATGTAAATATTCCACAACTCCTGCAGTTTTTAACTATAATAAGTGGGTTTAAAATAGCATCACTGTATCAAAATATTCACTACTTCCTATTCCTTCAACTCAGACTTCACCTTTCAGGGCAACAGCAGACTTTTCTCTTTTAATGTTTATGAATGAAGCTTCAAGCTTTAAAATAGGCTTAAGAAAAATCACCATAGAAAATTGGAAGACTCACAGAAACCTAAAACCACTTAATTGCTCACAAGGCTTTAAGTACATGTAGATGACCTGGAGGGCTGAAGCCTGAATTGCACATTCCGCAGCTAACTCTGTTCCCCGCCAGAGACCTACACCAGGACTAACACTTGGTATTTGCTTCCAGTATAACAGGTTTAATAGTATCAAGCCTTGAAAACAGGGGGGAGTATTCTGGAAGCGGTGACAGATCTTAAACACGGCAGGTGCACTAGTAATACTGCTTAAGGGAGGAAAATTCCAAGTTTACTAACTAATTACTGCAGGACAGGCAGGTTATTTTCCAAGGCAAATGCCTAATCAAAACACCTCTGACCTTTTCGCATCCCATCAGCGCGCCGGGAAGTTCAACTCATCCAGCAAACATCGTCCTGACCAGGCACATCCCTCATCCAACCTCGCCGTGTTTCCTCGCATTTCCTCCTCTCACACCAAAGGCTCCAAGGTACCAACCCTGCTCAGCGAGTTTGCTGGCACCGAGAACCTGAACCGCGCCGTAAGACCCTCCTCTCACACACCCACCCAAGGGCACTCCTCCCTTCCTCCTTTCCGCACAGGCAGCCCCGCACGCATGACCAGCTCCCGCAGGATCCCAGCCGCGTTGCCGGGACGGGACGCGGCCGGGCGAGCCGCGCCGGGCCCGGCGGAGCCCCCCCACCCACCCACCGCCCCCGCGGCACACTCTGTCAAAGTGAATCCCGGCTCACTTTTTGGATGGTTTAATTCCAATGGAGCATGAATCACGCCAGAACGGTTAATAAGTTCAGCCAGGCGTGCTGTCCTCCCTAATAATACATTATAATTATGCATCTGTTTAAATGCGATGAGATTAAGTGACCGGAAAAGGCACATTTTGGCATTTCCCCCGACTAAGAACAGCGCCTTTCCGCACCTCGGGCGGGCAGGTACGGCCAGGAGAGAAGCAGGCAGGCAGCCCCAGCCAGCCCGGCAGCGGACGGCAACTTCGCATG
>VXBU01015745.1:0-14130 GCA_013400315.1 Bombycilla garrulus | reverse complement strand
CCCGCCGCTCCCCGCCCTACCTGTCATCGTAGCAGAAGTCGGCGCTCAGGGTGTTGAGGTAGAGGGCGAGCCCCAAGGCGCTGCTCAACAACTCCGCGATCATCTCTCCGCCTGCCACCGCCACCGCTGCTCTCGCACTGGGGTACTCCCCTGCCCTTCCCGGCCTCCGGCGCCAGCCCCACCGCGCCTGCCTCTAGACCCTGCTGGCACCGCGGGGCGCCGCTCCGCGCTCCGCCGGTGGCCACAGCCTGACGGCGTCCCCTCGCTCCGCCGCCCCTACCCCATGGCAGTGGGGCGATCGGCGACGAGAGCGCAGCGGGGCTCAGCGGAGCAGCTCCGGCTCTTGCCTTCCTCCCGCGGCGCCCCGGCGCTGCCGCAGCTCCGCTCCCGCCCCGCACCCCACCTCGCTGCTGAGTAGAGCGCCGCCGCCGAGGCTCTGGGAGCGCCCGCGTGGGGCGCCCCGGGCTCCCAGCGCGCCTGCGTGCGGGTCCGCTCCGCCCCGTTCCTGCACCAGCGGCTCGGGCTGGGCCGTGGGCCGCGTCGTGTTCCGCTGCTGGCTGGGCACAATCAGGGCTTATTTTCTTATTTTCCTTCCTCTTTTCTCCTTTTTAGATTTTCCTTTTCCATTCTGTTCTCTCTTTGACCTTTTTTTTTTTCCTTTTTCTCTGTTCCCCTTTTCTCTTCTTCCTTTTCCCCGTCCTTATCTTCCTTCTTTTCCTGTTTCCGTTTTCCCCCTTTTTTTCTTTTTACTCAGCCCTGCTGAATAGCTCAGAGTACTAAGAAAGAGAAGGGCTATATCTATATTGGGGACGGGATGCCAGGGCAGGGGGCTTCACACTTGCCCACAGCCTGCTACTTCCCTCTCTATCAGTGTGAATATTCATGGGGAGCTCTTAGCTCAGCTTACAACTGAGCAAAATCACTGAAACTTGACAGGGTCGGAAACAAGCACACCCCAAGGCAAGGAGTGCTGCAATCTGATGCTCCCTCAGGTCAGCCCCACAATTGCTGCCCATGAGAGGAGGGGTGGGTATAACCAGAGATGCGTATTTTGTAGAACAGATAAATAGACTGGAAAGGAAGGCCAGGTGTGGAAAATAATGCACTGAAACCATCTTCCAGAATTCGTGGGATATAGACGCATGAAGTTATGGAAAGGATTTGGGTCCATCAAGCTGATTATTTCTTTTTTATATAGAGTTTTAAAACGTTGCCTCCTTTCACTGTTAGCCAGCCCTTTTATATAACTGTTTCCTCATCAAGTGGCACATCATGCTGTCCCAGAAGAATGGGAGTCTGTTCATCAAGCTGTGTCTAATAAATTGGGGAGCTTTTAACAAGTTCTCTTTCTCCCATTTCACATTAAATAATGTGAGTAGTTAATGCTGTTCTTTGCAACCTCAGAATATATGAAGTGCATTAAGACCTGTTTTCAAGCAATGCTTAAAGTGCTCCTGGAAAGTCTACCCCAAGTGTCACAAGCATCTCAGCTGCTTCTACTTGGATTCTGGGAGGGTGTTATCACCATCAGTGGTAATAATTGCAGACATGAGGGGAGGGTGCATTTTTTTTCAGAATATTAAAGCTTTGAGGACCTTATTGAACCCATTAGCAGATCACATTGATCTGGCATTAAACTTTTCAGCCTGAAGCACTGAACATAGTAACCTGGATTTTAAAGAGTTAGTATTCTTTGTCACAGGACCTGTGATCCTGCCTTTCATACACCAATTCTCAATATGTTTCTGGACCTACTGCTGAGATCGCTGTCATCACGACTTAGTCTGTCTTCCTGCAGTGGAATTGCTGAATTCACGCACTAGGTTTATACAGGTCTTTCTTTGGAACATACTAATAAACTCTGCATAAAAAGCAGTATAATTGCTGCTGAGTCATATTGGCAGAAGTCTCTTGTTATCCATCAAAAGCATATGTATTTTTTCTTCAAAGAGATAGGCCTACTGACTAGGGTAGATGAGGTCTGGCAGAAAAGCTTTAGAAACAAAATAGATTCTCCAAGACAAAAAGTTTAACAAAGCCAGGTACTGTCTAATAAAAGCAAATTTCAAGAAAGGGTGGGATGAGTACTCTGTAGGGAGTGCCTATTTCCCAGGACATCCCGAGCACTCCAGGGTGACTGGAACCAGCCTGTCCAAGTAGATTTTAGCTACACTACAACAATCCACAAAGTCCATATCTTGCAGAGACATTTCTCTGTATAAACGAATGACAAGTTTCCTCCCAAAGGTAAGAGCTGTCTCCAGTGGAGATAAGCTGCTTTGTAGAAAGATATAGATGGCAACATGTGCATGCACCACCTCACCTGTCAGCTCTGTGACTCCACAAGCTGCGCCATGCCAGGGGCAGCAACCAGAAAGAACCAGTGCAGAAACCTGGAGGCAAATTGAACATAAAAATTATTGACCCTGTTAACAGCACAAAAGACAACAAGAGGGTAGAAATCAAATCATGATAAAAGAATTCCTTCTCAGAGTTAGTGAAAAGTATTAAATGCATGTAGTTATGAACAACATTGTATTTTACTATATTATTGAGAGATACCAGACAACATTCTGACTCATAGCAGATTTACAACATGCTGTACAAGAACCACAAGGTGTCAGAAGAGCTAATTTAGAAGTTCAGATCTGTCACTAAACACACATTTTGAAAACAGTCTTCACCTCCAGAAAGTCACAGGCTGTTGTGCCAGGGAAGAGGTGTAGGATTGTAATAACACATAATAATAACTACAGTAATTGTAAAGATAACTAGATCAGTCTAACAGCTGATCTACTATGTAGAGGTTAGTAGATAAATTCACTTTGTTTTGCTTTATTGCAAATATGACAATCAAAATTATTTGTTTTAATACCAGTTGGGAAATTTCTTCATTAAAGACATTATGGACTCTGAGTCACTGTGCTACAAGATATTTCACCTAAATGGTGCCTGAAAGATTAAGTTGTGGCACAGCATGTAGAAATACATGTCTCACAGTGACAGATTTGGTTATACCAGTCACTGACTATGAGACCTTAAATGTCAGGGTAATGCATGTGGTACAGATCCCTCAACAGATTAGATTAGACACTTCAATTTCTATACACTGGGTTCATTTGCTGGAGCTTGTAAAAAATATTTGTGCCAACTTCCTTAAAGCATCTGAGAAGAGAAACACTAACCCCTTGAAAGCTGCTGGGGTTTTGATTAAAATGAGGTAACTGGATATTAAATGTTACTAGAGGAATAATTAAGTGGGATTTTTTTTTTGCCAGTTCTTATGCTCAGATACCACCAAAGAAATATCAAAACACACTGTGCCTGATTTTGAACAACCCAAGTGACACCCAAAGATGTAGCTTAATGAACCTCAGAAATGTAAACTTCGGTGCATTTTGAAATACCCATGCAGTCAAGAATAAACTGATGTTATCTAACGAAGGAAAAAGTGATTTTACTTGATCAAAAAGGAAAATGGAGAAAGAGGAATAGAGGAGAATGCTTTAGCCAAGTGTTGCTTTCACAATTATTTACTCTAGAGGTAAAGTTGTTGGATTCTGTGGACTAGGATCCAAGGTGTTGTTTTCCTTTCATGCTAACAAGATCATGTTACTCTTCAAAGACACCAGTATTCACCAGTATTTCTGCTTTCTCTAAGAAGATGCTTTTTTTTTTCTGCTAGTGTTATGATAAAAATAATATCAGCAACGACAGCCAAAGTAAAAATAAGTTGCAACTCCAAAACTGTAAAATTTCATGGAAGTCTGTATGAAATATGACAACAAAAACTAAACAGATGCAGGAAAAACAAGCACACACAGGACATCCATCAGTACTCAGAAGTGATTTTAACTGAACAGATTTCCTAAGGATGTTCATTTCTGGGAGGCACCAGTTCCTACTTTAGATCAGTCAGTTGAGCTANTTTAACTTGAACTAATCTAATTATGCAGACTCTCTCTACAGAGAAAAAAAAAAGATAGTTCAAGGAAATTTCTTGTATGCACAACACATGCAGGAGCATTTGTGTGACTCATAGGTGAGCATATCTCAGTGGCAGAGAAAAAGGTAATTTTTAGTCTCTTCTGAATTTTCAAGGATTATTTTCTTAATATTACTCCATTCTAGGCTAATCCTAATCTGCTTTATCTTCCATGTCCTTTGAGAGCTCAAAGAGAGATCAAAAAGAGTTTTTAATCCATTTTGTTCAGGGTAAATTAACAGTATAAATTTACTAAATGCAGATATGTCTGTCATCTCCCAGAACATGATCCTCCTACTGGTTTTCTCATGCTTTATAAAAATAGCAATATGCCAGCTTTGGTTTTTGGCTTTTGGAGGTTTTTTTTGTTTGGTTTGGTTAGGTTTGCCTGAGCTTTTTTGTAGTTCTTTTTATCAAAACAGCTCAAAAAAATACAGATGCTTAAAAGATGGCTCTGGGAGTAAATTATAATTAGCCTAATTTTATATAGGTGGAAATCAAAGCAACTGGCATTTGTGTGAGTTTATCTAAGCCATACGAGAACTCTACAGCAGAAGAGGAATCTATCCAAGGTCCCAGCCATGAGTCCAAGTCATTTGCTTTCATCATGAGATCGTAATTCCATTCACAGTAATTGATATTTCCTTAGACAAAACATAATGGAATTATCTCAGGGATTAATTTGGCCTAGGATATTGATTCTGTGAAAAGTCCTACTTGACAGATAGATGCCTGCATCATAATCAGAAGGTCTGTGGTGCACAGCCTGGATTTTGTGCAGGTGGAGAACAGGGAGTACAACTTGGGTATCATATCCTGCCTTTCATAATTTCATGGCAACTGTATAGCCCAGTAGATGTAAAAGTTTCATCAGCAGCTGAAAATCTGTTCCTTGTCATCTTCCTTCCCATAGAAAGAAGTGAATCATTGTGCTGTCCATAAGTCCTCTACTTTTCCGGCTATTGATGCTTTCCCTGTGATGCAGATGTTGAAAGACAGTTTTTACTCTAGATCTGTCTACTTCTACTTTATTTGTCCTTCAAATGTACAAGCTGGCATATTGGCTGTGAAAATTGGACAAAAAATGATACATCTCTATGGAAGCAAGATCAGTTCTTCATCCCACATCAGAACAAAACCAGCCAAAGATGCAAGTGTAATTTCCACCTCAATCCTTGCAGATTTTCTATGGAATAACCTAATTTACTTCTTTACTTCAGTACAATCCTGGCTTCCTTCTGTATAAGCATGAAGTAAAGCCAGGAAAACTATGATTACTCTTATTTCAGAGGGAATATGTCAACATTACCAAAACATATCTAAAATCAGCATAAGCACAATTCTCAAGAGTTAAACAAACAAAGGAAAATTATTATAGGGAGTAAATCTTTGAACCCCTCTAAACAGTCAGTTTGATTTTTCATAATAATATTGGAGCTAAATGACACTTTTTACTACAATATAGACAAGCCCAGAGAGGATAATTCAAGGAGTTCTAGGTTCTTAATTCACAATATAATAGAAACAGTAACTAAATTAGCAGGAATTAATGTTTCTTCTCATCTGCTTGCTCAGTTTGAGGAAACACCTTCTCTGTATACATGAAATCCTGAATTAAAATCTCAGATGACCTGTCTCCGTACTTCAAAATATAATTAGCACATGCTAGCAATAAGGTAATATTAAATTTAATTTTTAATGAAATAAACACATTACTGCATTTTTAGTGGTTTAAGGACATTTCTGTGTTGATTTAGAGGTAAAGCGATTCTTTCTTTTATTTTCAAATGTGGTAAAATGTAAAGTATGAAATGTGTGAGGCGGGTTTTTTTTATACAAGATTTGTATTATAAGTTTAACAGTTCAGTGGAGCATTTGCAGCTTTTAAGTGACTGCAGTAACTCAGGAATGCAGGTGACCCAGATTTCTCCCCTGCTGTGTCACACAGAACAGATAGATACAGAATTGTATACTCTCTCTGAACAATGAGTTGATTGATTGGCTACTGGCTATTGCTGGATTCCAGTTACATTGATGTGTGCCATAGGATGCAATGAAACAAAGTTTATAACCTCCAGTGTGCATACCAAAAATAAAATTATTGGAGACTTTTCCAGTACTTTTCCCTCCCATGTACATTGGCAGAGAGAATTCCCCTGTGTTTGGCTGTCGCCCTGATTTTTGTAAGACTTTCTAAGCCTTCTGATATTTACATATTAGTGAAGAACTTTCTCACACACTTTCTGTAAACACCTAAGTGTTTTTGCATTCCTTCATAGAGGAGGAGAAAAATTGATGGACTGTTTGTCTGTCCAGTGTCTTTGGAGAGGTGGCACTGCCACTGTCCAATCCACTGTAACTTCTGGAAAACTATAAATACGGGAGTCAGAAAAAATAAGCGCTCTTCTCCTCTCTTCTGATCACCTGAGCTGCGGTGTGTGTCTGTGTTCTTTCGTGTCCTATAGCGACATTTGGCAAAGTAGCAGCTTTCTAATTTATTTAATCTCTTCTTATTTTTTATTCTAGTAATGTTTGCTTACTTTGTTTGCTTGGGAAAGTATACCTTGGAAAATATACCTAGCACTAGCTCCCATGAAATTTACTATGAAATCACCAAAGTGGCCCGTTTGTACCATTCCACACTGGTAATAGCAAACTTGGATTTTGATCAATCTCTAGCAACCTTGAGGAAAAATCACCATCATTAGATTGATTTTGTTATAATTTTTAGATAAAGATGATAAAAAGAATGTTATTGCTTTCTATTTCCATTAGGAATTCTTGGAAAACAGCAATGTCCTACTGAATATATCTCATGGAAAATATGACTTCCTGTGTAAAGGCCTTAATTTAGTTTCCTCAATCTGCTAATGAGTAAAAGATGCAACCTCCATGATCAACAAAAGGATTTTCCCATATGCTGGCTACCATGTGATTAAATCCTTATTTTGTAGGGCAGATACATTGTCAGAGATTTTGGATCATATTTGCCTCTGGTAATGTCATGTCTTCAGCAGAACTGTTGCAGTTTCAATCATCTAGTGTCTATTCCTTAATACAGAGAGAAGCATGAAGAGAGATAAACAGATCTAGAGAATGTTGACATTTTAAATTCCTTCCTACCGTGTTTTGCACAAGAAAGAGGATTACATTTGGCTATGTAAACAGAACCCTGATTTTGAAATAGTCAGGTTCTCATATACATCAAGGAGAAAGAAAGATATAAACCAGAATTATTTGCTTTCTGTAACATTTATATTCAATTTTTCTCGTTACATTCATGCCATGTAATTGGGTACACATATGTACATGCATGGTCCTTATTGTGCAAGGTTAGAGCAAGATTCTTGTTCATGTGCCAGAACTCTGCTGGGGGTTCAGGGAGTTGCTGCCGCACTCTCCTTTATTCTATGTGCAACAATGAATGCTCCTTCCTGTATCTGCCAAATGCATGGTTTGATCCCATTGATATCCATTTGGCATCCGGCTGTTACTCACTAACCCTTCACCATAGCTATTAATCACATGAACATGCAAGGTGGGTCTGCTTGGTTGCCATGTGTTACTGAAGTCCATCGCTGAAATACATTTTCCCGCGCGATTCCTGGCTCTCCAGGCCTACTCCCAGAACCCATAATGTATAGACGCATCCAAATCACTGGGCACATTCCAACTATTTCGAAGAAACTGCCTTTTTCATTATCTCCGAATTACCCCCTCTCTCCCTGAACTTACCCTCAGCATTGCACTCTTGTACATTGCTGCATATTTTAGCAAGGGACTTGGAAGCAACCCACACATTTTACAATGCCATTTTGAAAATTTAACTGACTGCTAATTCTTCATATGGTTTGATCTCAGAGACTTGCCTAATTTGGACCGGTTTAGACAGTTTCCATTAGCAGCAGCAGCTGGTAGTTGGCTGAAAGGTTCCAGTGACACAATCCTCTGTGTGTACAAATAACCCACAAACAACCCACAAAGTACTTTTTTCCCCTGGCCATGGCTGAAATCAGATAAGAGAAAGAGGTTCTTTATTTGCAGTTCCAACCCTCCTTTAATAAGAATTCAACTTTGAAAGGGTTCTGACAAATGTTAGTCATGAATACTGCCAGATAAGCATTGCCCAGGGCTACCAAGCAGCACCGCCCAGGCAAAAGGACTACCAAACAAGACTCTAAAAGTGCTGCTGGTAACCCAAGAGCTTTACCAGCAAAAAGGAACTGAGTCATGAGCCGATTTTGTGAAGGAGGAGCAAATCCTTAGCTAACTTACATCATCATTGCTTTGGTACGAAGCACCAAAGCTGGTGTGGCTTACTTAGGTTATCTGTAAATCTGTTATCTGCCATACACTCTATGGGGAGAGTGCTATAACGTTTATACACGCACCATAAAAGAGAAATGTGTAACTTTTGCACTTATTTGAAGTCAGCTTCAGAGAAAATTTCTGATAGGCTCTATAACGTGCTTTCTACAAGCAAACTTTCAGTGGCAAAACATATGGAATAACAATTTTTTTTCATAGAAAAAACAAACTCTTGTCACAGGGACACATTTATCTGATTCATATTCTCCAATGTTCATTTTTATTGAAGCTTTTTAAGCCAAATGGTTTAGTTTGAGTTTATAAATTTTCTGATGTTTAAAATTTGGCAGTGGATAGACAAAAACAACAGAGGACTTAATGGAAAAAAAGGGAGAACAGGATTGCAATGCTGAGCTCAAGGCAGGCAGCTCTGGAGGCTAATAACCATTATATGCAGTGCCCAATTTCCCAGTTATATTCCTCGAGGTATTTTTTCTGGTGTTCCTATCACAGAATGTAGTGTCTTTGGATGCTTTTTAGAGCATTTAGGGAGCGTAGAATTACAGAAACAGATGTCAAACGTCCCTAATTCTCAGTGTAGCCATTAGAAATCATGTTTTCTGAATCCCGTTGTCAAAATGGAGACAGGACAATCTTTGCCACAATTAATGTCTAGCACTTTTCCCAGCCTACTTTCCTTATCAGGTGAAATGGTGAAGTGTTTGGGAAGGCCTCCAAAACTGAACAGCAAGCTCAGCTCTACATCCTCAGACAGATATGCACTCATCACCACTAGAAAAAGTACCTACTTGGTGCTGTACTTTTAGCAGGTCTTAAATGCCCAGAGCACTGCAGCAACAACATTTTTTTTCTTTGCATGAGGACTAAATATGTGTGGCTGCATAACTTCAGAAAGGAGGAAAATTTACCTAGGATTGTTGAAAGAGTTTGAGGGACTTGGAAAAAAACCTAATTTTTAAAAAATAGTATTGCTGTCAGCATTGACCTTTATTCTAAATGAAGAGAAGTGATTACACAGCAGTGAGGGCATGGCTGCCCACCCTTTCCATTAATCACTTCTGCTGGAAAGTACAGAGGGAAGCATGATATGAATAAGTTTCTGAGGTTCCCCCCCAGCTAATTACCGTGTATTTGTTACTATTTTAATATTATACCAGTTTTATTGTACAGCTCGCCTCTTCCCCTTTTCCCCTTCAACCACTACTGCTGTACCGGGTGGACCGCCTAGGGAGGGAGATCTTAGTCTCTGGGCAGCCGCCGAAGCACCCCCGCGACGGCGGAGGCAGCGTCGGACTCGGGGCTGTGGGGCCGGGCCGGGTCGCGCCACATGGAGCCGGACCGGGAGGAGCCGGGAACGGAGCAGTGGCGGAGCTGAGGCTGGGGTGGCGGGCAGCAGCGGCAGCGGAGAGTTCTACATTTGCGGCTTTTTCCGACCCATCCCCCCGGCTCCCGCCGGCGGGAGGCTGTGGAGCCGGCTCCCTCCGGCAGCCGGGCGGAGCGGCCGCGCCGAGTCGGGCCGGGCCAGGCCGGTGCGAAGCAGCCAGGCGGAGGGGCAGCAGCGCAGCGGAGGACAGCGAGAAGCGAGACGGCTGCGTGGCGCATGGCGGAGGTCCGCATGGCTGGGACAGCAGGAGGAGCCGCATGGCGCCGCGCAGCGCGCGGCGTGGTGGAGCAGCCGCAGGGTGCCGGCGCACCTGCACAGCTCCGGCATGGCGGGGTCCGCGTGGGGTGCCGGCAGCGCGGCTGGAAAGACCCGAGAGACCCGGAACCCAAAGACCAACCAGAAGTATTGCGAAATATACAACAACAATTTCACTATCTACCCCAGGGCGGAGGACTGCTACTAACTAGAGCCATGCATATGTAAATAAAGAAACGTGGGGAACGCTGGGTACCAACTAGGAAGAGAAAAATAACTTAAAAACCCGAAACTACACAATAAAGAAAGTGGCAGCACGCCCTACTCGGGAAAAAACGGGGCTATTAATTAAAGCTTTAAAAAAAATATAATTGTAACCGGGGGAAACGCGAGGAGGGACCGAGCCCGCCCGAAACTAAGTCCTCCAGAGGGACTTCTATGAGAGGGAAGACTCCTAGCCCTGCTCTTCAGTAGGGCTGGACTCTCCTCCGTTGGATAGGAGTAATCAAGAGCAGCAGTGGAACTCAACCTGTGTATCTCACCCAGAGCTGAGTCTTCTTAATAAAGGAATTAAAAGGAGTAGATCTCCTGCCCGGTTTTTTTTCATAACAGCATACAGTGATTAATCCAAAAGCAGTGGGAGCATGCATTTTAGAAAGGGCACAGAATTCCCAGGTCCAGAAGTTCCTGGTATACAGTAGGGGATGATATCACTTTAGCAGGCAATGATATCAGTTCAATGCCACATTGTCAAATTTTACTCTGTAAGTATATAGTATAGCAGATCAAGAAAGAAGCATGTTATTCTTTCTAAATCACACAGCTTGAAAGGTAATAATTTGATCTGTCTTTCTTCCTTTCTGATTGCAGTATTCTCTCTCCTCAAATCCTAAATAAAGGTACAATAAAACTAATGGTTTAGAGTGTCTTCCAAAATGACTTTGAAGAATTCATCCTGAATTGATGAAGGAGTTTACTTTCAGGCAGTATTTTAAGTTAGAGACATTTCATAACAAAAAAAGAACTGGTTTTTTTAGCAGGTGTAGAGGATAACTGTCTCTTTTCACTTAGAGACACCCCATCTATATTCGATCTGCTTTCAAGTTTGTTTGAGATTATTTTACCAGTGCAGACTTAGGAGGCTTTAGAAAGAGTATGTTCCTGCAGTTTAGAATATACTCTTGGTTTTGGGTTTGAATCCAGTGGAATTTGCATTTGTATTTCTTCCCTTTCATTGTTTCTGTTGTTCTTAATCTGCATTGTTGTTTTTTTTTTTTCCCTTCTAACACAGAAAAAAAAATCTATTTTCCAAATTTTTTTTTAATCAGTCATAGTAAGATTTAATGGTTCTGGACATTGCAGGTAAAAGAGCTGATAATCAACTGGGGAATTCTCTCATTTATTACTCTGAGTTGGCCGGGGTTTAAATTTTTCCCTTAGTACCATGATGAGGCAAGTGGAGCAGTGGTGCCTTGCATCCTAATACAGTGCTTGTCAGAGTCCTGTCAAGCGCTGTTAGAGACAGTCTGCCTTCCTAGGGCAGCTCACACTGGTGACTGAGACATCTAGAAAGAAAGAAATAGCTAGAAAGAGGCAGCAGCCCGCTGTCCGAAGACTTGAGACTGGGAGAGTGATTCTCCAATCTGAGCATTTGTTAATTACTGGCTGGCAGACCTTGATCCACCATATTTCAGAGACAACACAAGAAGTGCGGAGACCAGGGCTGCCCATGCAGTGACTCACCCAGGGCCTGAAGCCTCTTTTCTCTTAATCACTGGGAGCCTTTCAACTGGTTTTACAGCAGCAGTTTGTTCAACAGCCACCCCTTCATGCTGGGAATTATTTGTCCAGTGGAAAGTGTGATTAAAAAACAAACATTCCCATATTCATCATACTTGATTGACAAGAAATGAAAGGACCCTGGTAAAATAATGCAGCTTCAACCAGAAAAAAAGACATTTAAGGAATCTGAACACTGACAAAAGCAGATCTTTTTCTTTAATTATTATTATAGTACAGAGTTAGGAGACTGCTCTATGCAGTAACTCTCTGTGGCCACAACTTCAGTTTCACTTCTATGACCCACCCTCATTGCTCTTAGGTAAGTGCCAGATGCCTTCTTATTGCTTTCAAGCTTCAGTTCAGCAAAACAAATAAGCATACGTGGAAACACCTTTCTGAATAACAACGATCGGCACACATAATTAAAATTCAAAGCACACTTAAGTGCATTGCTGAATCAGGGACTTGATGCTCAATATGAGTGATTAAAAGGATCATAAGCTAATTGTTTTTGCTGACAATGTGACATAATTTTTCACTGTATCTTTGTAAAATTTGGATATAAGCTCAAAATGAAATTAGAGAACACCTTTAAACTAGCTAAACATTACGGTACTGGAAAAAAAAAACCACCAAAATGAAGGTTCAGGTCTCTGGTGGAAGCAAGGAAATTTAATTGTTCCATTAATCACACTTTTGCAATAAATAACAATAAAGTGTAAAATATCGATCCATTGTACTTTCCAGATAAGTCAGGGACAAATCTTTTCCAGATTCTGTGACCTCTCTACTCTGTACCTCCAAAAAGAGGCCAGTGCTGGGCACACTCCTGTTGATTGTCATTTACAAGCTCTCAAGGCCATTTTCACAACCACTACTTTTTTATTTATTTCAGATATCTGAATTGTATCATCGGCAGAGTAGGGCAGAAGATCTTACAAACAACATGACAAAACACTTAAGAAAATGCTGCCCCTTGGTGGTCACTCCTTCCTTATCATTGCTGGATGGCAAAGAACTGGATACCAGTCCCTGCTTCCACCCTGTTTTTTCAGGCAAATTCAGCCAACTTCCATCACTTCTCCGTGTCAGTCTTCTCTCTGACTCACATACAGATTTTGCTTCGCCTCCATGGTGTGCTGGGTACATTGTAGAGGCATGCATGAAATACAAAGAGAGCTGAATTCTTCCAAGCAGTTTGGGTAAAACACCCGTTCCTTTTTGCTTTGGCAAAATACCAAATGCTTCTATTGTGCATGGCTTCAGACAACACTAAGTTGCTATCAGCAATCAAAAAAAAGCAGTGCTTTTCTGTAGGGATGTTCTGGCAGATCCCACACTGTAGTTTTCCAGCCATTTGGCCCTATCAGAGAAGTCAACTAGAAGTTATACCATTAGGTTAGCTGCCTGTAACTGAGAATGGCAGGGTTACCTAAGTCTTGTAAATCAAGGTTACATATTTACTGTTCTATTTTGCAGTATGTTTGTTTTTACCAAAAAAGTATGTGGTACTCACATGTGCTGCAAGTTTATCTTGTGCTAGTCCAGCTAGTGATTCTTTCTGTTCAGTCCCTTTGACAGCTCAGTAATTGTTAACTCTTTCCCCAGACGCTGGGTCATCAAGCTCACCTGCAGTCTTGTGCAGCTGGACCACTGTGGCTCACAGCCAGTGTGACCCTTAGATTTTCTTCTTCGTCATTTGGTGATGGTGATCCTGGGGTGAACATCTACAGACCACTCACTTGTTGACATAATCCCAAAGACTTCTGTTTTCCTTAACTAACAGAGAGCCAGCTGCTCTCCTTCATAAGGTGATTTGCAGGACAAACTGATCTTACAGACCACTTCGTGTGGTGGGTAACTGTGGAATGGGTATTTCTGTCTACCTTATACTTTCCCCTCTGCTGCTCTGCTCTTCCCCCCTTGTATACACTCCCCCAGGGATGCTGTTTGCACTGCTGGCATCTGTCCTGATCCATCCTTGAGAACATGGAGCCAGGGTCACCCACATAATTCCTGGTGCTCCTTGAGGAAGTGTCTGGGTCCCTCCTGGATATTGCTTGGCCGTCACAGCGATTTTCCGCTCTCAGGCACTTCTTCCTCTCTGCCAGCAAGCACACTTTGTGGTTTCCTGTATTTGGCTATTGGTCTAGACTACATGAACTCCTGTTATTGTTTTGTTGCCTGCTTTAAGACCTTCTGCTAGGATGCACTTTTACCACACCCAGATTTTGCTGATGCTCTTTCAAGACTTCTCATATGATCCTGAACCATAACAAATCATCCCTCCAGGCTTTCTTTGTGGTTCTTACCTCATACTTCCTGCTCTTGTATCACTCTCCCTCTATCAGGAAGATAAAATGACCAAACACTCTGGTTTCAACAGTTAATGAAG
>VXBU01015741.1:654661-670120 GCA_013400315.1 Bombycilla garrulus | reverse complement strand
GGTCAGTGGTTGTGCTGAGCCTCCAGCCAGGCTCCCCCGTGGCGTTTGTCCCTCCGGGGATGGTTCTGTGGGACATTCTCCTCCCCGTGGCTGAGGGCGCTCCTCAAGCGCTCCCACCGCTGCTCTCCCCATCCTGCTCCTGCAGGGTCTCCTGCTCCAGAGCAGCTCAGCCCCTGAACTTGCCTCTGCTCCCAGGTGAAACACCAAAGTTAAAAACTTGATTTACAGAGCCACAGAATAGTTTGACTTGGGAGGGACCCAGAAGGATCATGGAGTCCAGCTCTTCAGTGAATGGTCCATGCAGGGATAAAACCCACAGCCGTTCCCTTGTAACCCAAATCATTCTGTGTTTCTATCAAAGCAGGACCATTATATTTGGTATTGTATTTTAATATTCCTGCTCTTCCTTAGTTTCCCACTCTCTCTGCTCAAAGACTGAGAGGCAACCGAGACCTGAGAATTTTTGGACAAAACACCATCCTCTGATCATCTGAGCCCATCTCGGGGTCAGACTGTCAATATTTCCTCCTTCCTTCTAAAGCTGATGCTGAAGAGATCTTGGGGAGGGTTATAAATGTGAAGAGATTGATTTTATTTGGTATTTTTTTGTTGTTGTTTTTTAGCTGGAGTACTTTATCCTTCCAGGTACAGCAGCAAAGTTTTCCTCTGCTATTCACCTGCTGGAATGTCAGTTCTTGTTCTTCCAGCTCCAGCTCCCTGCCCTGCTCCCTTTGTTCCACCTCTGCTTTCATTTGACTGGATATTTGATCCTACGCATCTTTGTTGAGTTTCTTGAGCAAGTTCAAATGGTATAAAACTTTTCCCACATCTCCGTTTCTCTTTACACTCCTGTAACTGTACACCTTGGTTTCCTTCTCCACGTCCCACTTAGAAATCTTTCACAGATAACAAGACCTCCCCCAGGCCCTGATTCAGCAAAGCACTTAAGCATGTGCTTAACTTTAAATACCTTTGTAAATGCTTTTGCTGAATCAGGATCTTAGCATTTCTCCTCATCTAACTGCTGTTCTCCCATGGTTATTTCAGTATTTGCTTACAGGAAAATCAGAGCAGAGTCCATGGATGATGTCAGCAGATTTTTGCCCCATCCAGCTGAAGTATTTAGATGCACTCAGCACAAGAGTGTGGATAAGGACATGCAGCAGGTAACCTGATGCCCACCAGGCTCTGTTCCATGGGTTTTATCTGTAAAAAGTTTTGAATACTCCCACTACAGAGTCCCACCAATGGCTTGTAGCAGGGATGACAAACCTCCCAGGCATCTGAAGATTTGTAGGATTTCATCTCAGTTTCCAGTAAGAAATTTATATCCAAACACCAGCCGTACTCAATTACTTGATTTTTACAAATTTACTTCAAACGGCTGAGCTAGAGCTCTCTGTTTTTTTCCCTAACAGTTGCTAAGTACAGTTGTTTTTAAAGAAGACTTTATTGTCTTTAATAAACTGTTGATACATTAATGTTTAATTCTGTTTGCCAGGAGGCAGCAGGGTGATGAGTCTGTAATTTATTTTAAAAGATATCCTGGACCAGTGCAAATATGACTGTAATTATTCACTGCAGCTGCAGTCAGCTGTCATCCACACCAGCCCTGCCAACCACTTCCTTTGGAACAGATTTTATGTACTCTGCTTATACACAGCACCTTGTACTTCATACTGCATCTGCATCAGAAGCTTTTGAGCTGCAA
The DNA here is from genome assembly GCA_013400315.1 of Bombycilla garrulus. Classification (NCBI taxonomy): domain Eukaryota; kingdom Metazoa; phylum Chordata; class Aves; order Passeriformes; family Bombycillidae; genus Bombycilla; species Bombycilla garrulus. The sequence continues at coordinate 668,409 of VXBU01015741.1, read as the reverse complement.
GTTGAGTTGCAGACCTGGTCTGGCACTCCGGTCTCGTGGCGTTTGGACTGAGACCATCTTTAAGGTCCCTTCCAACCCAAATCATTCTGTGTTTCTATCCAAACAAGACCATTTTATTTGGTATTATATCAATATTCCTGCTCTACCAAAGTTTCTCACTCTCTCTCTTCAAGGACCCAAGGGCTCAGAGGTAACCAAGACCAGAGAATTTTTGGAAAAATCTTTGATGTCTGGGAGCGAAGCTGACAGAGGGAGGAGCTCGTGGAGTTCCTCATGATCACACCTCAGCAGCCTGGGAGGTGCAGGGCAAACACAAAGAACTCAAATGATATGGGATGATTTTAAAATTCTTTTCTCTCCAATAAACGATCAAGTTAAGTCAGCTCTAACATTTTTTCCTCCCCTGCAGTACCTTGATGAATTGTAATTTTTTCTTGAAGTTTTTCCTCTTTTCCTGTCTTAGAGGAGAGAGGAAGTTGATGTTTTCTAAAGGGTCATGTCATACAAAGAAAAAAAAAGGTACAGACACCCTCTTATGGATCTAGTACCTGTCTGGGTTGAATACATATTTCAGAGCAAATTGCAAATACGTATAAAAATCTTTTTTCAAGTCCCACATTTGCTTTGATGTGTAATATGAACTGGATAATAGCAAGGCTGTGAGTATTCGGGGTTCATTAAACCCCATGTTATCAAAATATGGTGTAACTTAATCTCAAGAATGTTACATCTCCTTCCTTCTCTCCAGTCTAAAGATTTTTATGGACTAGAATTGATTTCCTTCATTTTTGAAAATTGCTTGACAAGTTCAAAATTTAAATGAAATAAATTGTAATTAATAGAAGAAGGTGATCTCTCCCAAATACTAAGGAAATTTGGGATTAGACTGGAATGTGCTATTTAACACCATAGGACATTGTCCAGCACTGAGCTTTGAACAGAAGCATTTGGAAAAATAAACAAACTCCTCTTTATATGCTGAAGGCTCAACACTGACCTAATGACTCCATGGGAAGCTGAGGTCACCCCAAGAAATTCACAGGAATTAGTGTTTGTGTGGATGTGAGGAAATCTCTGTGCTGGACAGCAGACTGGAGGAGAAGCAAAACTGTCCCTGGTAACTCGGGGAAATCGCTGAGAGAAGGATTTTTCAAGGATCTTGTATGCTAGAAACAGGAGTGGAAGGATCCATACTAATTTAATGAAATACCCTTCCTGTTTATATAAATGAGGTGTGGAGAAAAATCTGATCTTCTAGGAGATCCAAGGGAAATGGATCTCAAGCAGATCCAACATAACACGGAGCACCTTTCTGAACGCTGAAGTCCTGATGGTGCCCCGGAGAAGGGCACACAAATGTCCGTCCCTTCAGGCTCCCCACTGCACACACCGAGCACACAGTGCTGGAAGACAGCAGGGTCTCTGAAGGCCCAGCCTGAAATCTTTAGCAAACCCCATGTGTCTTTCATTCATTTCAATTGGAAACGTCGTGGGACTCGGGAGATTCCATTCATTTTTTCCAGCAGTTGTACTGAAGGTGTCTGATTAAACCCCGCGCGCCTGCGCTGCAGAGGAACTTCCCTCTTCACTGCAAATTTAATATTGCTCAGGCAGTGCTTAGAGAAGAGGTTTAATTGGGACATTCCTTATCGTGGCTAATACTGGGTTGTTTTTTACGATTTGTGAGGAAGGACACGCTGGGAAGTCATGTAAACATTGTGAGCTTGGCTGCTGAACGCCAGTAAACAGCGGCGGAGCGGCGCTATCAGATGTTCAATTTAAACACACACCCAGCTACCTCTCCTCCTCTAAATCAACAGTTTCCCTCCAGAGTGATGTCAATAGACTGCTGCACATGGTACTTTCTTTTTTTTAATAATATCTTCATTTTAATGTGGATATTGCCTTTTCACCTGGGAGCAGGGCTCTATTGAAATTCTAATGGGAGAGCGTATTCTTTAACATGAGAATACTGAGGGCCTGCGTAGACGAGGCGCAGAATGAGAGACGGAGCATTAACTGATTTTTCTCCCTCCAGAAGAGGGGCCTATGTGGGTCAGACTCACTGGGTTTTTTCCCCTTCCTATTTGCCTCTAGTTCCATAGCAACAATAATTTTAAACTTCATATGCAGCGGAAGAAAAAGGAATCCAAATGCACCTGAATTGCTGTACTGTACAAGGGAATTTAATTAAGAATATACACATTAGAATTTCAGTGGGAGCGCCTATTTAATGTTACTTTATTAAGCCTTCTATCAAACCCTTTTTTATGTATATCAGTTGATATACAATTAATCTGCTCTCTTGTGAGAAAAAAAAATAGCACCTGAGGTGGATGAAAAGTGTCAGATTATAATAATTATAAGCAGCTGTTCACTTGGAATCACCTCTGGCCTACATGGGGGATGCTGTGAGCTACCACTTCTCACAACAGACCACCTCATTAGACTTGACCTTCCCAGCTGGGTATTTCATTTGTGTTTTTTTAATGGGTTTGTATACTGCAAATCACAACCCCTCGCCAAGGCTGGCTCTTTGTTGCTGTAACAAAAGGGAGCAATGCAACTTTCAGAAAAATGCCCGTCCTGCAGGTCGGTGCAATGCCGTGGGTGGAGTGGGTGACTCCCCAGTACAGGACTGGTGATTCAAGGGACATCAGTGCCTGGCTGGGGATAAATTGCCTTTTTCCCGGTTTCCAGGCAGTTCTGTTCTTCTCAGTCTTCCAAGGCTGAAAAAATAAATGGTTTTGTAGCTCTTCATCATTCCAAACTCCAGTGCCAACCAGCGTCGGGGTGCCCGACCCAGAGACCAGCGCTCGTGGTGGGAAACACCCTGCTCCAGGCAGCCAGGGGAAAAGCTGCTTTCCAGTTTGGTATGGGGACCAGAGGAAAAGCAGCAGTTTGGCCTGCTGACCAAACTGGAGGCCAGCTCCAGAGAAAATGCATCAGTGCACGTTTCCACATGGAAATGCGGAGACAGAGCGCTGTCGCCGACGCCTTCCGCGCAACACATCTATATGTGCACATGTACATATAAAATTAAGAGATTAAAAAAGCTTCTGAACAATATATCTGGTTTCTTTTCCCCTTCCATTTATGTTTGTAATAAACTCACTCTCATACAATTAGCCTCAATTGTTTTTATATCTTCTGAGGCAATAATATAGGCAGCCTAGGGAATACAGTAGTAATCCGTATACCTGTGTTCATTTACCCAAATCACTATGGTTACAGCCAGGGCAAATTGTTTACTGTGAGAATCTTTGGAGCCCCTTTCCAGATACTAATGACCTTTCTGTTCATCCAATAACATCAACAAACCAGGGAGGCTGCCCACACCATTAAAGCCAATTGCCTCTCAAGTTACTGAGGGAGTTGTGCTTTTCCTCATTTATTTTCTCTCATCTGATGTAACTCACATGCCACTTTCTTGTCTTTAAAGAAGGGGAAAAACTGTGGATTATTGATTTGCTTCTGAACAGAAGACCAACCTAAAAGCCCCAATGAATTGTCACTCATTATTGAAATTACTGAACACTAATTAAACTGGCAGCTCAAATCCCAGCAGGCCACACTCATCTGAAGCTGAAATTCAGACACTTGGACAGTGGAAGAGAGAAAGCGTTAGCAACCACCAGGATTGTAATAAGCTTTGCATTAATTTTTGTTTCTTAAAGGCACATGCAAGGTTTGTCAGACAGCAGGCAATGTGCTACCTGGACTGAGGTTAGACTCACAAGGCATTTTTGCTGCTTTCCTTCTAGCAGGCATCGTTTCAAATGGGAATCCTACAGTTCCCAAGCAGTGCTCCTCACCCTGCAAACCATGGGGCAGCACTGGAGGGATGTGACAAGGTGCAAAGCCTGACTTTGGTGGTGCTGACAGAGAGCTGAGCATTTAAATTGAGTGGCTGAGAGGAAACTGAGTCAGATAATGCAGAGCCACACGCCCCCGATGCTGCCAGAGCAATAATAAATGCTAAAGATCATCTCCAATTCATAGAGCCCAATTTATAAAGAAACATCTTTGGCCCATTTTCACAGGATGTTCAAACTCCATATAAATTATGCATGCCCATGGTTAATCAACCTCAATTTTTTTTCTTTGCCTGAGAAGTAACCCTTCATTTGTTCAACTTCAAAGAGGGCAGAATGAGCGCGGAGAGGGCTGGGCTAAGTATTCAATTTGCACTCTGTATTTATGAACACGACTTTAATGCTGGTAGTGAGGGAAGTGGAGGAGAGAACTGGCCTCTGTCATCCTATAGATCCCTCTTGGCTTTATAGCCCACTCACACAGTCCTCAAAAGGCAGGGAAAAAACAAACCTCGAGCCTTTATGAACAGTGTTGGATCTCGGATAGTTCTAATCTGTTTTTTGGAATGAATTCTGTCGGAGGGACATACCCAGATCCAGCACGGCATGGAGAGTGCCCTTTATAAATATGGCTTCCTTCGTGTGTTCATCTCATGCCAGAATTGGTTTGGAATAAATGGCAAAACAATTTTCCCTCTTCTCTCTCTATACACATTTCCACTGAATTTCCCAGCACGTGGTCCCTGGGACACGGCTGGCAGAAGGTTTCCAAGCGAAAGCTGGAGAGAGAAATCTTTTAGGCAAATATCACTCTGGATGAAACACTTTGCATGTTCCTGAGAGGAGCAGGGCCCTTTTTCATCTGACAGCCACAAACATTGAACCTTGCTGCCGATGCTGGAGGCTGGAATTGTTTGAAAAGTTTTGCAGGGAGCAGATCTGTGTGGTGTAGGCACTGTGAGGTCCTTCCAGCAGCGGAGAGTTTTGGAAAGTTTAAGGAAAATTATTAATTATTTAATTCTGCTAATAAAAAATTAATTGAATTTTAGAACAAAAGAACGTGCAAACATCACCCTTCTATATTTAGGCGCGGAAACGAAGCTGTGGGTGGTGACTTAGAAAAGAAAGGAATGAAAATGCAAATGTCCCATTATATTCTGCTGAAGTGCGAGCTGGTAGCATCTCTTGTGCCTTCAAGTTCATTCCACATCAAGAGCAGGAAACCTGAGGGGATGGAATTGGCAGTGCCCTCAGTGTGGGACACTCCTGGATGGGACACTCTGTCCATCCACCCCTGTTTGATGTCCACAGCCACGGGGCAGTGCAAACCCATTTAGAAAGGAAGCCTTGGGCAGAACTGGGATTTTAATGAAGTCTGGATATCTGGGATCTTTAGGAAAAAGCCTGAAGTGCACCCATAGGTTTTGTACCAAGCTTCATTTCCGTGTCTCCTCGACAAGGAGGAGGGTTGGGATGGCTGTGGATGGTGGGACACACCTGAACCATGGAGATTATCCCTCTGCAGCACCCCAGAGCTCAGGGAGTGCTTGGACATCTCTCTCAGGCGCACGGGGTGAGTCTGGGGATATCCTGAGCAGGGTTGAACTCAGTGATCCTTGTGGATCCCTTCCATCTTAGGGTGTTCTACGATTCCGTGAACATTCCGCTCCATGCTGCTGGACCCAATCCTGCAGGGACATATCCAGATATTCCACATCCCAAATTCCTTCTGAGCACCTGGGCAGCCCAGAGTTGTGTTCATAGGCCCGGGCCAGCCCGAGCCACTCGTGGGCTCCAGGAGGGAGGGACCTGTCCTCAGGGGCAGCTTCTTGCAGCAAAAGGAGCCAATTAACCACTGAATATTCAACAGCTTCCCAAACCTGCCCTGAGCCTTTAAAAATCGAGCTCACCCCGCAGTTATCCCGAGTGCTGAGAGGAATTCCAGCTCCTGCAGTGGCACCCAGACAGAGGGGAGCGTTTCTGATGGCCCTGCTGGGGCTGTTAAGTGCTGCCACTTTATTGTCCGTGCGGGGGGAGCAGTTTTACAAGGCTGCTACCAACAAACAGCACAGTATTTCCAGGGGTCTCTTGTGCAAGTCACGGTCAAGAGGAAAATAATTTCCATATGCTGGCCTTGTGTCTTGATTTTTATAGGGGTCAAAGGGATATTTATTCTCCAGTTTTCCTAAAGAAAAAAAAAAGTCAAGCTCCATATTCTTTTAAAACCTTGGAGTAAACCAAGAATTGGGGTTTTAAGTAAAAATTAGGACAAATTTATATTTATTTATTTTAAAATACCCTCTGTAGCTTTACAATAAATGGTTAGAGCACAATGCAATCCTCCTCCATACACGAAGCATCTTTTTAATATGCCCTATCATGAAATTAATTGGACATTAAATAGCAGGAGAAAGACATATAATAAAACCTGCAGTTATCACAGTTCCCAGTGTGACAATACCCAAAGGTTTGAAGGTTTAGTTAAGCTCCAAAAGTTTAAATACTTTTCCAAACCTCGTTGGGTTAGAAACGAGCAAGCTTTCTCATCAGGATTCCCAGTATTGCTGGGTTTGGCCGTGGCTACGAGGACTGGCAGAAAAGCCTTTGTTACAAACCTCCACTAATCCCACTTGTGTCAAAAATGAGGAAATGCAGTGCTCGTGCACCAGCAGCGCAGAGAGGGAACTTAATCATTCGGATTTTTCAGAAAAAAAAAAAAAGGAGAAAAAATGGAGTTTGGAATTATTCCTATCCAAAATGTCCCCTGTCCTGATTAGACTTCAGAAGAAAAAGATTAAGAAATCATATTTGGGAAACAGGGAAAGCTCTGTCCAAAGCTTAGGCATGCCAGCTGTGACAGAGGACTTGAAAATCTCGAGCAGAAAGTGTCTTTTTCTGCAAGAATCAAAGCTTCTTAAGTTCATCTTTTTTTCAAGGCTCTTTGGACAGCTGTAATTGGGTTCCTGTGTGTGCAAAACAAGGGAGCCCAGAGTGTAACAGGATGCTGAAATTATACCAGAGGCCTCTTGGAAATGAAAGCTGGATGCCCTCATTTCCTCGCAGAATCCATGTCCTGGCTTCTCGTGTCGTCCAGAAATCCAGGGATTCTTCAGACCATCCTGGTGTGCTGGATGTGCTGGATGTGCTGGAGTGTTGGGAGTTCACCCATCCAGCATGGCTGGAAAACAAAATTCAGTACACAGAAAAGACTGATCCCCAAAATCTGTGCAGTACCCAGAGCACCTCTCCAAAAAGTAAAAACTCCCACAGGAAAATGTTTTGGTAAAAAACAAAAATTTATTTTATTTTATTTTATTTTATTTTATTTTATTTTATTTTATTTTATTTTATTTTATTTTATTTTATTCTATTTTATTCCATTCTATTTTATATTATTCTATTTTATTTTATTTTATCAAACCCCAGATTTTGAATAACAAGTAGATGCTTAAAATAGTTGCAAACCCAATCTGTCTTAAAAAAGATCTTCACAGGGAAAAAAAAAAATCAATTTTTGCATTATTCTTTAGAGGTTTTGCATCTGGGTGTTCCTAACATTTCCAAAGTTTTCTGAGACCAGGCTGGGAGCAAAACCCTTCCTTGGAGACCAGTGCAGTTGTGCGACAATATGGCTCTTCCCTGACTTTATTTTTGACTTCCTGGGAGAATTAAACAGATTGAAATGTACTGAGTTTGGGAGTGAAGGCAGAAATGTCTTAATTAACTGCCCGGAGAGCCCAATTCCAATCTGGATTGGCATCCAGTGTCATCTCTGGTGGGCCTTCCCTGGTCCAGGGGCAAAGAAAAGATTTTGTAATGGCACAAAAACTTTTCCAGATCCCATTTTTGCACAGCTGATGGAGAGTGACATCCCCAAATTTCTCTTCTCCTGCATTTCAGGGGAAGGTTGTGGATTTTTTATCCTCCTTGGAACAGATATATGAGTAAAACATTGAATTTTCTGATGAACAGCCTGATCCGGTGGGTGACATCCTGGCCCCTGGCAGGGGTTTGGCATTAGATGATCTGCAAGGTCCCTTCCAACCCCAGGCATTCCATGGCTCCATGAAATTCCAGTGAAAACATTCCGGTGTGTTGGGAAGAAAAGCCTGGCAAGACTGAAACCTTGGGGCTGAACCCCGGAATTTAAACTGAGATTTAATATTAAGTAAAAGAATAAGCCAGCAGTGGTGACAAAGCCAAGACCAAATAAGAAATCATGCTTGAAAGAGTATTAAAAGCACTTTGAATGTCTGGATTCCTTTTTTTTGGGAATATACTGAATCCCAAATTATTTCAGATGCTTTGATCCCTCTGCTCTGACTTTTTCAGTGCCTTTTTCTAGACAAGAGGTGTCAGGCAAGGACCACCTCAAAAAATAGCCTGGTTTGACTCAAAGACAGGTCCCGGTGTTAAATGAAGGAGAACCCCCCATTCCAGCTGAACAAAAGGAATTGCCAAACACTTGCCAATCCAGGAGCAGAATTGAGAAGATTAATTTTAAATGCTCCTCCAGCTACTTCTTAAAACTGGTTTGGCTTGAGCCTGAAGAGGCAGCTATTTAAGCACTTGAAAGAGACTAAAGGCTCAAGTCTAATCTCGACTACTCAAATGCAGATCACCAGGTATCTCAAAAAATCCATGATTTGACTTGCACATGCATGCCCAGGAGAACGTTTTCCAAGACACACAGAGATGCAAACCCACGGATTAGAGATTAGAAATGAGCTGCCACTATTGAACTCAAATTTATGTTTTTTTTTTTTTTTTTTTTTTTTTTATTATGACCTCCAAAAGGGTTTAATTGTTTGGTTTCAGTATTGTGGAAGATACTGAATTTCAAAATGTTTGGTGAATCCCAGTCATGTTAATTCTTAAAAATAACTCTTTCATTTGTTATTGCAGTGGATTGATTTTTCTTTGACTCTACAAATACATGTTGGAGCTTAGGAATTTAAAGCACATGTGAGATCCTTCAGGACTGTGCTGGAAAATTTAACCAGCACTCATTAGGAAAGGTGGAAAAGGTGGATATGTGTGAGCTGAGGGCAGTTTCTCCACACAGCTTCAACAGTCCCCTCATCACTGATACATAAAAAAGTTAAGATATAATGTGAAACCTTCGTCTGGTTAATACCAGACTTGAGTTTTGGGTCATCTGGAGATAAAAAAGAACTTTTCCACCCCAGGTTGATGAATGGACTTTGCTGTTTAGGAACTCTAAGCAAACTTGTCTCTCTCAAGCCATCAGCAGATGATAGAAAACTTCCAGAATGCCTAGAAAAACCCAATTTCACCGATTCTTGTACTGTCCCACCATGCAAAGAGAAGTTCAATGAGGTGACCCACAACTGGAATCCATTCTTCTCCCTCTGCAAGAGCTGGGCACAGGGGGCTGCTCTCCCATGGCTTGTGCCAGCTGTGCCCTGTGCCCTGTCCCCCCAGCACGAGCTGGCTCTGTTGCCTGGAAAGGCTGACCTGGAAACAGAGACCAGGCAGAGTAAAAGAATAAAAAGGGATTTATTGCAAGGATCCAGCCTGGGCAGTGCAGGAACCCCTTGGGGCTGCACCCAAGCAATCCAGCAATGGGCCCAAAATGGCCGCCGGTCGTGAGGGCTCACAGTTTTATAAACTCTGGTCTATCAGCACATTGGAGTTCATTGTCCAATTCCAGCTCCAGCTGATGAAGCTCCATCCTCCTTGTTCCCTCTCTTCCTTCACTGCTGTTTCCACTCTTGGGCCTCAAATTTGTCCTTGGTCCCAGCTGGAAAGGAATTGTTTTGTGTCCCTGCTCTGTGCAGAGAGCTCCCCAACCCTGAATATGAAACCCAGAACTGCACATTAAAACAGCACAGAATCTGAAAAAATTTAAAAGCTAAAACTTAAGGCATCAGCACAGCCTACCCTCCCATGGCCTTGGAATGGACAGCTACAGGAAAAGTGGGAATCCTGAAAAACCAGCTGGAGCAAGGCTTGCTCTGGACAGCTTGAAAAATGGGGGGTGAGGAATTTGTCACACAGGCAAAAAGGTGATTTTCAAGGAGAGGGTTTTTAGGAATGAACCTGGTTTCTCCAGCTTTGAGCACATTCTTTCTCCAGTGGGGATAATATCCATGGTTCAATACATCCTGGGTTGTGCTGGTTCAGATTCCTTGAGTGAGGCTGGAAAGCAAAAAAAGACCACTTCAACCAAAATACTTGTTTTGTTCACATGTTCTCTTCTCACACAAATAGAAGACAATGGAAGAAAATCAGTTCTGTCACCTCCTTGTTAGAGAGGTGCGAAAATCTTTTATAGACACATCACAGTGAGATCATTAAAACTGTACAAATATTGCCTGCAAACAAATTTTATTTGTTTAGCACCTACAATGAAGTGAATCCATCCCAAACAATGAATTTTTTCATTAGTTGATCCTCTTGAAAACCTTGGATGGTGCCAAGCTGAACACTTTGTGGAAAATTTCTGGTTCTTGTGTTGGTTGCTTCTTGATGTTACCCGGTATTTCCAAAACCTTTTTATTATCCAGAAATCTGGACTCATCAACCTCATCCTTGTCTGATAAGAACATCGCAAAGTTGACCCATACAGATAATTACTCAATTTCTGTGATGAATTTGGAAGAAATTCTTCCATTCTGCTATGATTTCACAGTCTGGAGTTTTAAAGTAAACATTGGTTTATTTCCTCGTCCAGTTCCCTTTGCCTGTGATGTTGTGAGCACTGGAAGAATTTGCTTTTACTCCTGTACATGATGTTTCCCACACCTTTGAATATTCCATTTATTGGACAGGAGCAACTAGAGATTTCCCAATTCTGCTTTGCCAATGGTTTGCTCTCCATACCTGGAAAGCTGTGAAAGTTTGTTCAACTGTGAAAGAGTGTGCCAAAAGCAGCTGCATGAAAAACTCCTGGGAATATTGTGACTGGGGACCAAAAATCCCAGTGAGCAGCTGGGGGCAAAAAGTTGAGTTTGGGAAATGCAAACAAAAAAAGTTGAGAACACTACCAAAAGGGAAGGAATTCTGAAATCCCCAGAGCAGAGATCCTTCCCAGCATCCATGTCTTCAATTTCAACCTGGAACTCAAATTCCAGTCCTCCTCTCCACCAGTGTCACCTCCCTTACGAGTAACATGAGAATTTGAGCCAAACTCTTGCTGCAGAGAGAGAAAACTTCAGGTGAATTTCCAATTCCTCCTGTTTTGGGGGGGTTCTTAGCAGCTTGGATTGCTCCCTCTCCATCCCCTCCTCTCCTCCTGCCTTTCTTCCTCATTTAGATCCAGAGAGCTGAGTGAGGACAAGCAGCATCACGAAACTGGAGGGTCTGGAGCCTCCAGCACCAGCAAACATGGGTCGGTGATTTATTGCAGCATCAGAGTCATGTCGGTGTCGTTAGGGGGGCTGTAACTATTTAAAACCCCCATTTTCATATAGCTTGTCCATAAAAATTCACTCCAGGATGGAGATATTCCCAGCAAAGTAATAGTTTACATGGGAGAGGGTAAAAAAACCCCTCACGATGTTTTCAGAGGTTTTTTATGTCGTTCTGCTGGAGGTTTTTAGGTTTGTCCATTTCGGCTTTTGTGTTTTGCCATAAAGGTGACATAAAGATGGATTTAAACAATAGAACATCCCCATATCAGGTAAATATCAGAATGAAAGTTGAGTTCATATATATAATTATTTATAATAAGAATATTCCAAAATTTTAAGAGTTGAGAACCTTGTCTGATTACGTCTCTGTAAATTTGCATTTTACCTTTGTGTTTCCAGTGAAGTGGAACAGCTCAAATTCCGAGTTGACTGAGATCAGTGTAAAACCCCAAGCAAGTGCTTTTCCAAGGATATTTCTCTGCATTATGCTCCAGTCTGACCTGAGAATGGTCCTCAAAATCCAGAGCCCCCCTCCAGTCTGATAGATAACGCCACAGGGCTACATTAGTCCTCAGGCTCTGAGAAAGATGTAGCATTCCATCTGTTTCCTGAATTATCCCAGAGCCAGATGAAACTCAGCCCTTTGTGGCCTCTCTTCTCTAGTGGGGATAATAGGCATGGTTCAATACATCCTGCTTTATGCTGATTCAGATTCCTTGAGTGAGGCTGGGAAGGGGAAAAAAAGACAATTTCGAGCCAAATGCTGCTTTTTCTCACCTGTTCCCTCCTCCCCTAAATAAAAGACACTGATAGAAAATCAGTTCTGTCACTTCCTTGTTAGAGAGGTGCTAAAATCCCTTAGAAACAGCTCACAGTGTGCTCATTAGATAACTAAACTTACATAAATATTGCCTGCACACTCAAATTTTGGGGTGTTATCCAGTCTCTCTTCTACTCCTAATACCACACTACTCATATCACCCCCATAATTGAAGTTATTGGAAGAAAAATACTCAATTTTTATAAATAATTAACACATTCTGAATGTCTTGTGAATAATACACTGGTAATATCATTTCTCCACAACAGAGTGTTGAGCATCTGCATTGAATGAGCCCCAAATTTGGATTTGAAAAGTTGTTCTTCCTCATCTCTCCAGATTCTGTCTCGTGAGAAGAGATCTTGGGCAGTTCCTCTACCAGAAAAGACTCTGAAACAATCAGGGTTTGAGCAAAAAGCCAACAGAAGAGTTAGCTTGGAAAAAAAAAAAAAAAGCTAAATAAAATGTTCTTTAAACAGAAAAGTCTATAAAGAGGTAAAACTGAGTGGTTCATTCACCTGTTCCACCAGGCACCACTTCCAATGGATTTGCTACATTCACAAATTTTTGAAGTGTGGTTTAAAACAAAATTAGAATATTCCTGCCTGTCTGGTTGATTTTATACAAGATCTACCATCCCTTGGAGGGGCAGCGGCCAACCCCAAGGTTGGGAGCAAAGCCCCAAAAAATGGGTGTCAAATAAAAGGGGACGTGATCTTTACAAGTGTTTTTTGTAGCACGTGTGATTATGAACAGGAAAAAAGCCACTTAAAATACAGCTGGTTCAAACTAACAAGACAAATCTCACCCTGACAAGTTTTGTTTATAAAATATCCAAAAGCTTCCGAGAAGAAAGGAGCAAGTTCGATATTTACTGCGGTAACAACAATATTTGTTGTGACAGAAAACAAAAATAGAAATCAGTTTTCCTGGCAGAAAACAGTCCAAAACTGACAGGACTTAGGAAAATAATCCAATTCTGGTTTTGCTCACTTTGGAGTCTGAAAATGATGCAGGTCCCTGCTAGGAGGACAGTGCTGTGCAAAATGGATTATGGATGTGACACAAACCTGGGATCATCACCTGACCTTTCTGATGTACATTCCAGAGTTCAAGGGGCTCCAAGAGAGCTGCAGAGGGAATTTTGACAAGGACTTGGAGTGACAGGACAAGGAGGAATGATTTGAAGCTGAGAAAGGATAAATTTAGATGGGATTTTGAGAGGGAATTGTTCTCTGTGAGGGTGGGCAGGCCCTGGCACAGGTGCCCAGAGCAGCTGTGGCTGTCCCTGGATCCCTGGCAGTGCCCAAGGCCGGGCTGGACAGGATTTGGAGCACCTGGGACAGGGGAAGGGGTCCCTGCCTGTGGCCTTTAAGGTCCCTTCCCATCCAAACCATCCCATGATTCCATAATTCCCTGTCACCCGCCTTCCTCATGTCCCTTTGAGGCCCACCTGGGTATCTCCACTGGAAATATTTCCTCTATCTTGTCTCCTCACAACCCTCCATCCTGAGGGGAACTTGTGACGAGGTGCAAGAGTTCTCTTGCATTTTGGGGAGTTCTGCGAAAGCTGAAAATGAGAATTGTGATTTTTCTGCATTCAGGGAAGACAGAGCTGGGGAGGAAACCCTTCCCTGGTGTCCCAGCTTGGGAATCAGGCATCCCAGGGAGCCTGCTGCTGTCCAGGGAGGTGGAGAAAAAGTTGGATTGGTGAACTTCTGAGTGCTGAATAATTAT
>VXBU01015741.1:624661-649661 GCA_013400315.1 Bombycilla garrulus | reverse complement strand
AGCTTGGCTGATTTCTTGGCATTCAGGAAAACCAGAAGCCCTGCCCTTGCACAGGCAAACACCCACACTTTTTTCTGGTAAATGGGCAGAATTTGGGGGCCTCTGGAGTTAGGGGAAAGGTACAGAGAACATCCCGACGAGGTAAAAGGAGAAGTAATTTAATTGTCTAACTCCTTCTGTGCTCGAGAATATCAGACAGATGGGGAGGATAAAACAAGGAGCTCAATAATTAATTTTCATGTTCCTCACTAGTGGGACCTCTTTAATCCCTGTTCCTGTGATTATAGAGAAAGGTTGGATTCTGAAGTTTCACTCATTAGCTACGTGTTGTATGAAAATACCTGTATTTTCAAAAGGAATAGTGACAAGAATGAAAAATTTCTGCTATTAGAAATATCTTGGTGTCAGGGACTTTTGTGAAAGAACAAAAACTCTCAGATTCCCTCAGATAAATAATGAAACAGATGGTTGTTGGGGGGTTAAAGGTCAAACCTTCCCTGTTGACTAAAACACAAGGTTGACTTAAAAGATTTCCCAAAGTTATTCAAGATGCAGCACATCAGCCTGTGTCTCCTGCCTCCTAATGAAATGGTGTGGGCTTCCTTAAAAACACCATTCCAAGGGCTCCTGGCAGGAATTCCAGCACCCATTCCAGCTCCAGACCAAGCTCCTGCAAACTGCATCTCTACGAATTATTGGTGAATAATTAGGTGAAATCGTGCAGGGGGATAGGTTAGGAAAATAGCAACATTTAATCCATCTCCTAAGCAAACCTTTCACTTCTCACCGGGAACAGGAGTGGATAAAGTGGAAATCTGGGAAGTTCTTGGAAAATTATCAGTAAGGAAATTTGGGAAAAAGGGGAAGGAAACAAACAAACACCGTGTTTGGGGTTGAGCCTCTGCATTCATGAGCAGGCTCCTGTTAAAGGAGACCAGGGCATTTTTAAAGCAGCCCGACTGAAGAGACAGATGCTGGAACTCCGATGATTCGACACAATTTGAGCACAAATTGTCCAATCACTCAAACCCACAAACACTTCAAGGTAATTTTGGTAAATCCCTATTGTGATCTAATTTCTTATTAAGGAGAATAAAGCAGGCTGCCATTGTAATTCATCAGCCCCTTGCACTGCAGAGCGACGGCTGGAGTTCATTTCATGCTTTTCACTGCAAAAAATAGACTTCAGTTTCTGGAATTACCAACAACAAGCTTTGACTGAATATCTACATTATTTTTTTTTATTTTGCTAAATAGAATTTAAAGCTAGGAAAAAAAAATGCAGCTGAAATCTGAGGAGGCCACTGAGATCAGAGTTGATTTAAGGAGCAAATCCATGAGTGTTATGGAGGAACTTTCAAGGTTCAGAGCAGAGGACACATTTGGCTTCTTGAAAGGGCATTGCTGAGGTGCAGAGCAGTGAGGGGTCACATTAAATGTCCGCTGTCTGCATTATTGCTGCCCTCCTGAACACAATCAAACATCCCTTCCTCATCCAGAGCTAGAGCTGGCTCCCACAACCCTCCCCAGCCACCTCTGCAGGCCTTGCCCCAAGGGGCTGCTCCCCACAGCAAGGGGAAGCCGTGGGCATTTGGGGTGCAGGACCCTGAGGGGTGGAAAAGAGACAGCGTGGGAAACTCTTTTTATCCTGTGGGAAATGTTGTTATTTCTATAGGAATTTTCTGTCGTGAGGAAAGGCAGCTTTCATACAACTGGAGGAAAAATCATTCTAATTTCCCACAAAAACCAGTCTGAGGGCCAAGAAGTGTTTTGGGGTCAAGTGCCTCCTCCGAGCTGGACAAAGCAGATCTTCCTGTGCAGCTCCCCCATCTCCTCCTCCAGGACTCTCTTTACACCAAAACTTCTCTCTCCAGGCATTAAACAGAAGAATAAAGTTCTGTATCCCTCGAAGTGCTTGAGGCCAGGTTGGATGAGAACCTGGTCTGGAAGAAGATGTCCCTGCCCATAGAACTGGGTGGAATTTAAGATCCCTTCCAACCCAGGCCTTTCTGTGTGGAAAATGCCTTGTGTGAGTGCATCCACGTGTGCCCACGAGTGTGCAAGAGCATTTCCTGCTGCTTGCACCCCTTCCCTGCCCACGTCCCCAGCCATGTCCCCACCACCACCGATGTTACAAACAGCTCCACTCACAGCAGCAGCCACGGGAATACAATAAGTAAGACAAATAACCACCTCTTATGTGGTAATTTACAAATAAAAGTTCATTTTCCTTTCAAGGAGGAGCACAGCTCTGTGCGTGTGTGTGTGAGCAGAGAGGGAATTCCGCGTCTCCGCCGCCACAGGGATGAGGGATGTGCAGCCAGAAGTCGACCTGATTTTTTTTAAATTTTCTTTTTCCCAAATACAAAATGACCTGTTAGAGCATCCCGGGGAGAATATGAATTAGCCCAGGTCAATAGGAGGTCAAATAGACAGGGTCCTAAAATCCCTTTACTACTTTGTAGTATCTTATGCTAATTCAGTTCCCTTCTCTGTGATAAACAAAGCCAGTTGAAAGTAGATAGCATCACACAGTGATGGGTCCCAAAGCTACAATTTAATACAAATCTAGTAATTCCATTATACAACACATCCAGTTCATTTAGAGGCAGCGACTACTTAAGAAGGTCCAGGATTGAAATGCCTCAGTTGATACTTTAAAAATATAAATAATCCAGTAAAATTTCATTTGTCACATAAACCTAATAAGCGTGTGTGATGGAAATGCTGTCTGTCCTTTCGAACATTTCTTGAATGCAATTCATAGGTCCTAATTCCTTTTACACCAATATTGCAGGGGTTTAGGCACATAGTCAGCAGAAACTAAATTAAAAAATAAAGAAATCCTAACTGTTTTCTCTTTGCAAAAGGTGGCGTTATAAGAGTCTAATGAGAATTGCTGAATTAATAAAGCCGAACCTCTCACGGTGTTTTACAGGTGATGTTTTTTCACCTTGGAAGGGTT
Source organism: Bombycilla garrulus (assembly GCA_013400315.1). Lineage (NCBI taxonomy): Eukaryota > Metazoa > Chordata > Aves > Passeriformes > Bombycillidae > Bombycilla > Bombycilla garrulus. Next base: position 646,696 of record VXBU01015741.1, on the reverse strand, counting down.
TTTGAGCACGTGGCACCTGTGGGGCAGAGGAGGGGAGAGCCAGGAGCAGCAGGACGCTCCCGGGAAGCGCCTCTGTCCCTGATTTTAACCGGGATGAAAAACCCGAGTTTGAGCAGGAGCATCCAGAGCCGGTGCTTTGCAGGTAATCCAGGGCAGCCAAGATAAAACTGCTTTGCAAAGTATCGGGATTGTCATGGAAGTGCTTAAAATCAGGTAGGAGAGTCACGCGTCTCTAAAGAGATGATTTAAAACCAGTTCCTGGGAAATAAAGAGGTGTGAACAGCCAAGGCTCAATGCTGTTGGCCTGTTTGTTTTCCGAGAGAGCAGTTAGGGCAGGAAAATGAATGAGAAGTGAGGCGGTGATTCAACCTCAGTCTCTAAAGTAGGGGACTAAATTAGGAACATGAACTTCCCAGAGTTCGAGGATATTCCCGGGAAAGGAGAATGTCCTCCTCCATTTTCCCATTCCCAAGATTTTTCTTTGCTGGTCGTTGTTTCCATCAATCTTAGCAACTTCTGAATTTCTGAGAGCTGGGAGATAATTTAAGAGGAGCCTGGGGAGGAGGCTGGGTTTCTCTGGGCCACTCTCCTTGGAAGTGCAGCATTCCAGCCCTTTTCTCTCCAAGGAGGGATGAGCAAGGTTTGCTCAGTGCTGGTGTGGCCAGCTCTGAGTTGGGGAGTTTTCTCTGGTTTCTGGGAAAGTCTAGAATCTAGTTTTCTAGATTCTAGAGTTCTAGAATTCTAGATTCTCTAGTTTCAAAAAACTAGTTTCTAGCCAGAAATTAACTTCCTGCCCTGGGAGCAGGAAATCCTCTGGCTCTCTAGGCTTTGCCTTTTTTTTTTTTTTTTTTCTTTTCTATGTTCTCTATATTCTTCACACATATATTTGTAGCTCTGCAGCGTATCGTATTAGTGACTCGTTTTCCTGGTATTTTTCCGTGGCTTTTCCTTAAGAAGAAAGACAAAACAAATTCCAAAGCTCCCAGCCTTGGGAACTACAAGGTTCCAATCCTGTCTTGGTTTTTCCTGGGAACCAAGGCTGAGAACAACTGTTTGAGATACATTTCATGGACAAAGTACGGGGGTCTTTGTGCTTGGAGGAGGCACTTGACCCTAAAACACTTGTCCTTCAGAGTGATTTTTGTAGGAACTCTGGGCTGACCCTAAAACACTTCTTGGCCCTCAGTCCAATTTTTGTAGGAAATCAGGATGATTTTTCCTTCAGTTTTGTGAAGGCTGCCATTCCTTATGACAGAAAATTTCCATGGAAGTAACAACATAAAGGGGGGCTCCAAAGAAGGGGCTTGAGGGGGAATTGCATCACCACTTTTCCTCCTAATTGGTGCCTTTTATCAATTATGCAAATTTCCTAAAATCTATAAAATGTTCTCAACCCTCGGGGGGGTTGAGCTTTTGGGGACATCTTTCCATAACTGCTCCTGATTTCCTCAAATAAAGATCCCCTTTACATCCCCTCCTTACTAAAATTATCCCGAGTTTCATTTCCAGGCTGGGAAAAAGGGAAAGGTAAATTCGGGTGGGGACAGGACAGCAGCACCCCAGGAGGAGTGGGGGGGACTCCTGAGGAGGGTTTTGTAACTCAGAAGGAAATTTGCTGCTGCTGGATGGAGTTTTTTGCTGTCTACTTGACTTCCTCTTTCCAGGTGAGCGGCAGTGACCTTTTCACACGTCCTCGCTGAACTCGAGCTCTGTCCTCCAACCCTCTTTGTGCCAGATCTGGGGAGTCAACAGATCAGTCAGGTCAGATGCCAGCTGTAATTTCATTAATTACATCCTCATTTGGGTCAGATGTGCTTTTGGAGGGATGATAACACTTCTTGTAAGGATCTCAAAGCTCTGCTGTGATTAAGAGCTTTTAGAAAGTCTTGTCAAAGCCACATTAATAGAAAACTTTGTAAACTTTTGTTTTTCTTTCATGCTGCAAATGAAACAATCAACGCTCAGGTGAACGAAGCTGGATTTGTGTCACCTGGAGCAATAAAGGAATTGTTTAATCTGTATCTGTCAGATACTTTTTTTTTTTTTTTTTTAGGTGGGAGTGCACTCTGTTTGCAGCCAAAATTTAATGGTAGAATTCCTGACTTATGTTATAAGCTGTATTTCTGATTTTGGGCAAAATAAAGTGTTTGCTTCAGGAAAAGCAACTTTTTAAAATTAGAGATTAAATTTTTCTTTTAATAGACTTTCACTGTTTATAAATAGTGTTTTGTATATATAACTCTTGCTTTTCTTTGTGGCCTTACAGAAAACACAATCCAGTCATAAATACTTAAAAGTTTTAAAGACAAATGAAGAAAATTTCAGCATTACATGTTCTCTACTCTTACAAATTCCTTCATCCAGCCAAAGAAAAGGTTATTTTATGATTTCTCTGCAGTTTTATGGGCTTTCCCCTCTGTGCAATATTCCGAGTACTTAGAGTTCACTGCTGCTCCTTACCTTTAACAATTATTGTTGCATCACCAAAAAAATCCCAGGAGGTTCTGACTGGAAAAATGCTGAGGATAAAATGCTGCCCAAATTGAAATGAATCCATTCAAATCTGACATAAAATCTAGTTTTCTTTCTCTAAGGTGCCTTGTCTTTGAAGGAGGTTTAGGCTGTGGTGCAGGAACAACCAGGTTGTTACAACTGGACCAAATATGAACAGTTCAACAGCTGGTCTGGACTAAATTGTGTTGAGCATAAATTTCAGAGTTTAGTCTTAGGATCAATGCCATGATCCTAAAAAGAAAAAAAGAAATTATGCATTAAAGGGTAGTTTCTTATTCTCTCTCTCAAGCTCTTTTGGTGTGCATTCCAGCAAGGAAGTCCTGCAAGACCCTCCAGCTCCCTGAGCTGACTTTAGCTGAATTAAATAAAGAGCAGCCAGGAGGATTTAAAAAAAAAAATAAGTTTTGAGCTTTTTCTTTTCTTTTCAAATTATGATACATTCTAGATATTCTGTCCCTACACACCCAGTATTTATTCCTCCAGTTTACATTGTGATTCCGTGAGTTCCTGCCCCACTGAAGTCTGTGGGAAGAACAAGACATTTCTTTCCCTGGGTGAATTGGACCTTACACGACTTCTCAGTGTATAAATCCAGCCAAAACTTCACACCTTGTTCCAGCAAGCTTTGCTTGCGGTCTCTCCCCGGACTGTGCATCCAAGGAGTCAGATGGGAACACAGCAGTGAACACGTGGTGCTGTAAGGCTGCTCTCAAAGCTCAGCTTTTCCTTAGGCTTAACTCTTCCAGGAGCAACAGGGAGCACCTGTGAGCAGCTCAGCCACAGCCTAATCTTTGCATTCAAGAAGAACTATCATTATTCCAACACTTCTTCAATCTCTAAATAAAATTTGTATCTTTCCTGAATGCCTTTTTCCTTTTATTTCATTTTTCTCTCTCCTGACAATCTTGCTTAGAGAAAGGAGGGGAAAAAAGAGTTGATACAGAGCATTTATTTAAGCTTGAAATGCTGTCCTGGTTTGGAAAAACAAGGTTTCCCTGATTTCCAAGCTTTCTGCATGACTTTAACGAGTCACATCTGGTGGTTCTTCCTGTCATGTTATGTTATGAATCTTTATGGGCAATTAACTGGCTGGGTATGAAAACACCCACACTGGGAATGGGTCAACAGGCACATCCAGTCTCAGAACTCAGCTCAAATTGTTAAGTCTGTCTCCAAAAGAAAAAAAAGGCAGAGTATTTTCATTCTGATGAATTTGGTGAGGCAGTTGCAGAGCATGGAGTAAACGCAGAACTTTCTCTGCTGCATAAATAAATAAATAAATAAATAAATAAATAAATAGATAAATAAATAAAACTTTCTCTGCTGGTGGAAATGGTCAGTGCTCTTCCCTTCTCATCCTGAACTTTAAACAAATGGCAGCAGCCAAATGACAACTTCTGGGTGATTGCACTTGTTGTGGACATAAAATAATTGAGATGGTATCAGTTACTTGAATTGTTCTTGGTTTAGAGTGTTACTGGATTGAGAAAAATCAATCCCAGCAGGAGCTGGGAACCCAAAAAACCTCCTCAGACACTGAGAAATGGGGTTGGGTCACTGCTTGAGGTTTCTGCTTCTTTCTTTTTTTGTTTTCCCTCCCTGTTTTGCCCCTGGAGCTTTACACGTGAATGTTCTTCCCTGGATATTTTCCACGCTGATTTCTGAACCAAAGCTCAGGGCTGAGTTGTGCCAAATCCTTCAGCATTCCTGGGAAGGGCAGCTGTGGTGTTTTCCACCTCAGGAAAACAAAACCAAAAAACACCCTCAGGAAAACACCTCAGGTGCTTTCTGCCTCCTGACCTGGGATCAGAGCAGATTCAGCCAGAGGTTCCCAGGGCAGTGGCTGTTTGCACCTCAGCGATGCTCTGGTGCCTCAGCCCCGAATTTGTGCCACACAAATCCCAAAGAGCAGCTCCCTTGCTCTTCTCCACCTGGGAATTCCTCCTCCAAAGCCCTCTGAGGTGGGAATGGAGAAGAGAAAGTTTTCCACGAGCATTGGTGGTGCCAGAGCAGGATTTGGAATGGCTACAGCACATCAATATGTTAATAAAATGTACTTAAATTAAATCCAAATGAATTTGAGGCCTGAATTTCAACAACAAAATGATGTTTAAGATGAAATGCTGTGAGCTGGAGGGCCAGGCAGCCCCGTGTGCCTTGGCTCAGCTCCTCACTGCACGTGGGAAGTGAAATCAAACATTGTGAAACCAGCTCAGGTCTGAACTGTCTGCTCGAAAGAGTAACATCTCTGGTTTTTACATGAATTTTTAATTTTGGATGACACCTTTGACTGGAAGTGACAGTGGAGCAGATAATTTGTGTAATTACAGCAACAGTCATGGAGGAAGGAAGGGATCTCTCCACAGCACATAAAACATGAGCTGGATTTGATCATGGATGAACCTGTAACCAGAGCTGCAGGAACTCTCTGGCCTAGGGAGGGTACAAACCTGGGAATGTCTCCTAAAACATCACCAGATCAGCCTCTCTCCGTGCTCAGGTGGAGCAAAGTGGTACATGAAGTGCAAGAGGAGGAGTTTTAATGATTCTAAGAGGGTTCAGCCCCCCCTCTAAGAGCAGAAATGCTGATGCAGCTCTGGGGGGCTCCTGCAGAAGGGTGTTCAGCGTGTTCAAACAATCCCCTGCAAAGAACTGGAGGTTAACTTTGCAATCCTGAGCAGGAAAACTGTATTTTTTATGCACAGGACACTTAGTGCAGCTCACTGCCCTGCTTTCACGTCACACCTTCTCCAGAAATGCCTTTTTAATCAGCCCAGCTTTTGTTCACAGCACAAACTGTCCCCAAGCTGATAAATGTCCTTGCAGTAGCGAGACTCTTTCCACTTGGCTCTAGAAAATGTTGTGCATGACATATAAACATTGGCGTTTCCTGCAATGAATGCACAAATATGTAGAAAAATAAGAAATACTTGTAGGTATTTACGAGCCAGGACTGGAGAAATACATTTCTGAGGAGGGAATTCCCTGTAATGGTTAGAGAGTGCTGCAAGAAACAAATTCTCTCAAATACCCTGTATAAGGAAAATGATCTTGGGGACAGTAATTTGTACATGCTTGAGAAATTTGTAATGATCCTAAAAGTCTGCTTTGGATAAATAGGATTTTTTTTTACAGCTTTTTAAAAATGCAAAATCAAATGCAATTTTTTTTTTTTGTTGCTTATATGAAGATCACAGCTAATTAGCCTTAGTTAAGTAAAGCACATCCTTTGAAAATTGGAGACAAGTTCCCTTGCCCTCTGAAGAATTGTCTGTTATTTACATTGATAATATTAATATCCTGCAGCCTCTAAACTCAGAGTCAGTGTCATTGGAGACAGCCTGCAACAAACAACTCAGACCTCCAGTAAAATAATGACCCGAGGTATTTTCTCTTTCGTTTTGCCACAAGTTGTGGCAAAACAGTGATGAGCAGAGCCCAAAGTTCATTAGGTAAAACCCAGATTCGAGGATCATAGACTGGCTTGGGTTGGAAGGGACCTCAAAAACCACCTTGCTCAAATTGCCTGGAAAATCTGCATGGAGATGGGCAGAAAGCTAAATATTTACCGATAATATGTTCTTAAGAAATGAAGGCCATATATCAGTTATATACAATTTCATTGGGTTTTAGTATATTTAGTGTTCATTAGGATTTAGTATGTTCTATACAGGTTTGATAGCTTTAACATTTAGGTTCCAGTTTCTGAACTCTGTGGGAGGTTTGGAAGCCCCTGTCCCATTAATTACAGTGGGAACTGAGCACCCAGATCCCCAAACTCACTTTGAAATCCTCTGCCTGAATGTATCTTTCTCCTCAGTGTTCACCAGGCTGAATAGAAGCAAAGTTTCTGGGATATGATATTTTTGTGCTGGAATAAATCTTGTATAAGTTAAAATCCCTGGAAGCTCCAAGGCAGTAGGAGTTATGTACTGGGGAATCTTTAACAAGATCACGGAAGAGATTACTGGTTCAATAAATGAAGATTTTTATCTGGGCTCCTTTGAGACAAGGAAGATACCAAGGGACTAGAGAGAAATAAATACAACCCCAGTTTGGAGAAAAAAGGACTGGGAAAAACAGCCAGGATGTAACAGACCAGTACATCTGACCTTGGTGCTAGGCAGAGCTCTAGAAACATTAATAAAGGATGAGATCACAAAACATCTGGAGAAATAAACCAGTCAGCGTGGTTTCATAAAGGGTAAATCCTGTCTGACAAATCAGGGGGATTTTTTTAGGGAGATGATGTGGAAAGCAGGCATGGGTGAGAATGCTGGGCTTAATTCTGTCTTTTTTGGGCTCAGGGCACTCATCTAAAAGGATTGCTCACAGAGCTGGGGTGTGGGCTGGAGTAATGCTGGTGGAAGAAGGAGGGATAAGAGGTGTAAGTGAAGGCAGGAAAAAAATCTCCAGCTGATTTCACACCCCTTCCTCACGGAAAGGGTTGTCAGACTTGGGAAGGGTCTGCGTGGGGAAGTTTGGAGTGCCCAGCCCTGGAGGTGTCCAAGGAATTCCTGGAGGTGGTTTTGCCTGTAAAGGCTGACCTGGAAACAGAGACCAGGCAGAGTAAAAGAATAAAAAGGGATTTATTGAAAGGATCCAACTTGGGCAGTGCAGGAACCCCTTGGGGCTGCACCCAAGCAATCCAGCAATGGGCACAAAATGGCCACTGGTCATGAGGGCTCACACTTTGATAGGTTTGGGTCCATCAGCACATTGGAGTTCATTGTCCAATTCCAGCTCCAGCTGATGAAGCTCCATCCTCCTTGTTCCCTCTCTGCCTTCACTGCTGTTTCCACTCTTGGGCCTGAAACCTGATCTTGTTCCCCAGCTGGAAAGGAATTGTTTTGTCTCCCTACTCTGCACAGAGCTCCCCAACCCTGAATATGAAACCCAGAACTGCACATTAAACCAGCACAGAGTCTGAAAAATAGAAAAGCTCAAACTTAAGGCATCAGTGGCATTCAGATCTCTAGGCTTGTGACAAGGTGGAGAAGGGGCACAGCTTGGACTTCATGATCTGGGAGGGCTTTTCCAACCCTAATCCTGTGATCCTGATGGTCAAACTGCAGCTCTCTGCATCCTCTGCATAAACTGGATTGAGGGGATGGATTAAATCTGCAGAGAACTCCTGTACAAGGCTGGAAGAAAACAATCCATTGGCTCTGCTTGAGAGAAAGTGTGGATTTTTAACATTTGTAGCTCTAAATTGTGGGAATATTCACCAAACAAAGTTTTGCAGTGCTCTGGGTGAGAAGCAGGTGTAGAACTAATGCCAAGCAGAAGTTAAACCCACTGAAGTGTGAACTGTGGAAATATGAGAGTTTTAGCTGGCGTGTTCTAAAATACTCACCTGGATCTCTTGTAGCTGCTCTGCCCAAGGCAGGGACACTCTGGCATCCAAGGGACACCCTAGGGATTGGGAAGGGTGACAGCAGCAGTGACAGAAGTGAAGTTGAGAATTTTCTGCGTGCAGAGAGCCTGGGAAACCTGGATCTGTGCTCACTTGGGGGAGAAACAAGCTCCTTAAAGGATGATCTGATTCGAAGATTTCAAAATGCTGAGGAGAAATTTGAGAGGAGATGAACTAGAGATAAACTCTCTAAGTTTACTCAGATTCCCAGGATGTTGATAAAATAAGTATGAAGGGAAGAAAAAGGAGCAGAAATGAGATTACGGATGTGTTTGATTCAAGCAGGGAGAAAAAGGAAGCAGCCTTTTTGCTTCTAAGTGTGCTGGAAAATCGGGAATAATGGAGCTGGGGGGCAGAATCAGCTCTGTCATTTGCTAGCATAACCCATCTCTCCACTAATTACATAGTTAAAGGCCAAATAATTAATCTTTACTATCAAGACATGCAAGGAAAGGTGTGTGGTGGGTCAGAGGGCAGGCGGCACCTTCAGTGTGTAAATGAACAACCCAGGTGGCACAAGGAATAGGCAGAGTTGTACCTTAAAGGAGTTTTCTTGGCTTATATAATGTTTCCTCTGCTGAACCTCCATCAATCCCAGAGGCCATTTTTAATTTGTCTTCCTTTTTTTAAATAAAGTCCCCCAAATTTTTCATATCAGGAGCAAAACAGAATAAAACGTGAGAGGGGAAAACAAAAACTGGCCCAAAAAACAACCCAAACCCACTCTTTATTATAAAAATCCTGTTGTCAATATTAAAGATTCCTGAATTCTCTTATGACATGAAGTCACACTGCTGCAAGCACAACACTTGCCAGGGTCTGGGTTTGCCAGGCTCGTGTAAACAGATGAAAACAAAAAGTACATCAGTCCTGAAATGCCAGTGAGCAAAGGGACGTGTGTCTGTGTGCTCTGACCTACAAGGAATCACCCAGCAGAGATCTTACTGATTTTAGTTCTGCTCCAGAAATACTTTTGCTGCGTGCATGACCTGCAAAGCAGCCTAATTGTAAAGCTGTAGTAGCGTACTAATTCGTGGAGAAATAGGATGAAAAAAATGGAGGCAGTGCACTGGTTTTTTTAGTAATGGGAGCTGCATTTGTTTCTCTTATCCAATGTGTACTGAACTTCATGCACAAAAATAGAAATACCACTGTTGCCTCATGCTCAGTGACACTGGTGATGTGATGTGAGCCAGAACAGACAAGCACCACAGCATCCTCTCTGCTCTAAAAAATCACTTTTTCCATCAGATTGGAGGAGCACAGCATAAAGCCCCTCCCATTTTTCTTAGTGTTATTTAAATCCACTTTCCTAAACTCTGCTTGTTTGGAGTGGTAGTTTGTTTTTTTTTTTTTTTTGCTTGTTACAAATAGTTGGAAAATGAACATGGCCAAAATACGACTCAGCTGGAACCTTTAAATAAATCTCTCACCCAATGAGAAACAAGGAAATGCTCTGTAAGATTTGAAAATCTAGTCTTAGGTTTGCTCAGTTTGTGTGTACTTCTGCTCTTGGTGGGTTTGATTAGGAGTGACAGCCCTAAAATATGTTTTTAATATGTTTAGTACAAAATAATATATCCTACTATGATATATTAGTATCTGACTGCAAGTAGGAAATAAAATCTTGGGCACACAGGGGTCTAATGCTGGCCCTGTTTGCCCAGAGAGGTTGTGGATTCCCCATTCCTGGAATTGTTCAAGGTTAGGTTGGATGGGGCTTGGAGCACCCAGGGATAGTGAAAGACATCCTTACCCCTGGCAGGGGGTGGAACTGGTGGATTTTTAAGGTCCATTCCAAACCACTCCAGTCTGGGATTCTCTAATTCTATTTGTAGGGCCAAGATCTAAATGTCAGAATTTCTGAGTGCCTAAATTCCTTTCTTATCAGAATTTCCCGCTTTGGTAGCTCCCTGACACTTTCCCCCCTTTTTGTTAATTTTGACAGTTGTCTAATTGTACTAAACAGGAACTATTATTTCAGTTACTTCCAGCTCCTAACAGGAACAAAGCAGGGAGTTGATAGGAGCTGGAATAACTCCATCCAGAGCATGAAGCTGTTGTGTCTATGGAACCATATTTCTTCTTTAACCTGCTTCTCATTTGTCTGCATCTTGCACCGCTGCCTTCAGGAGTGAGTCATTAATAGCGGCTATTCAGGAAAAAAGTGAGAACTCTTTCAGTCCATAATTCACCCTCACAATTCAAGCAGCGAGTCAGTTTTGAACCTTTTCCTACTGCATCATTCCATAACCACCAAACCAGATGGAGTAGTTGGTTTGTAAAGGTAATGCCAAATTCACTGTCAGGCTGCTCAGGCCTCCCTGTAAAGTCCTGTTCTGCTCAGGAGGATTTTATCTCAGATCTTTACACTGGGATCAGGTGCATGGAGCTGCTGTACAGGTATTTTTTTCCCAGTTAGGAGCTGTGCCAGGGCCTCATCCTGCTGCCCAGGGTGCTGTGACTGCCTAAACCAAGCCCCGTGTGCCTGGAAATCAGTGCTCAGCTGAAACCTGACAGGCTCTTTTTTCACCACAGATAAAAGTCTGTTGATTTGCCAACCCCGACTGTGAAACGCTCCTGCTGCCTGAACTATTTTCCACACAACACTTGTTTTCTTTGTAAAAGCCTTTTTCTATTGATCTGAATTGACTGGTGCAGCAAAGCCTTGTGAGTTCGATGCAAATTGTTGCCGTGCACTTACTGGGAGCAGCAGAGCAATACAAAAGGATGTTTTGGCGTAGATGTGCAACACTCTTATTTCAAGACATGTCTCCCTGTATTGATATTTGGCCTGATCTTGCTTGCAGAGTATAAGCAAGCAGTCAATTAACGCATTTTTAAATGTTTTGAGGAGATGTTAAGCTAAAATCTGAGCAGGGCACGTGTTTGGGTGGAGGAATGCTGAATCTGCTTGTTTCCACGGATTGAGCTGGAATTGATCTCAATCTTTCAGCTGAGACAACATCAACTTCTAGAATCTTATCCTACTTGTGTGTCAGGGCTGGGGGAAGCACTAAAAGGCAAACTGAAGTTTCATCTTTGTTGGTAAACCTACCAAACTCACTGGTTTTGTGAAGTTTTTAGCCTGCTGTGCAGCTCAGTTACTTTACCAAAGAACTGTAAATAGGCTTGGGAGAGGAAAAAAAAAAAATCTCAATTTTGGAATTATTTATCCACAACCACTTTTGAATGTAGGTCCTTTTTGGGGAAAACTCCTTCCCATCTCCCTCTGCCCTGTGGCAGTGGAAGCCGTTCCCTGTGTCCTGTCCCTCCACCCCTTGTCCAAAATCCCTCTCCAGCTCTTCTGGAGCCCCTTTGGGCTGTGGTCACCTTTCAGCCCTCCCTGAGCACAAGCTGCAAATCCCAGTTCAGAGCTGTCAGCTAAACCATAAATCACCAGATTTATTCCTGAGTTAAATATCTCTGAGCCTGGCCTGCACATTTTCTTGATCGGTCAATGAACTGCCCGTGGAGTCCAGCTTGGAGCTGCATCTGTGTGGATGCCAAAGTGGGAATAACTCACGAGAGCTGGGTTGTGCTTCCTCTGGCAGACCAAGCTGAGTCACGTTTGCTTCGTGTGTGAGGAGCAGGGACACGGTCCCTGTGCTGAGCAGTGGAAGGACGTGCATCAGAAATGACCAAAAAGACAAATGTGAGCCAAAACCGTGCTTAATCCTGCAAATATCTTCTCGTGATCCCTTTGTGCGTGAAGGGAAGAGCAGCCATGGTCAGAATGACCATCATTCATGTGGAACACGTTTCCCAGGCTGTGATTTACCTCCGGGAGGGGAAACAAGCCCCAAAAAGCTTTTAGTGCCTGCACACGGAAATAACAACATTGCTGGTGGTGCCAGCTAGGAAATTTGGGATGGCATCTGTTTTGATGATAGATGAGTGACCCCCAGGTGGCCCAAGAGCTTTTCATTAGAAACAGAAACAAGAGCTGCTCATGTTTTCCTTTGTTTTTGGGGCTTTTGTTTTGTTTTGTTTCTTCAAAAAACTGAAGCTCTGGGCACTAAAGTTTTGTTGCTTATTTGGAGGTAAAACTCTCTCTATCCATCTGTCCCAGGACAATTTCACACCAGTGGGTTTTCTGCTGGTTTTGTGTGCACATCAGGTTTTCCAGAACCCTTCATTTGCATGAAGAGACAAGAATCCTTTTCTGCTCCGTTCCTCCTTTCCTTGGTCCCGTGTGCCAAGCTTGAGGCTCCGCGTGGCTTTAGGGGGGACTCCTGGGAGGGGCTCCCAGAGCCTGCTGGGGACCTGCAGAGCCCAGTGCCCACGAGAGGTTGGGAAATAAAGCCTTAATGATGCTCTGCACGCCCTGAAGAACAGCGCCAGCTTTCTTTCCCCGGTGATCCACAGCCCAAATCCGTCAAGGCTCCTGCATCCAAATTTAAGCGCAGGAGCGGCCCCGGAGGATGAGGTGTGGGCTGCACTTACACAAGCAGTGTTGATTCAGGATTAAGGTGAATACAGCTGACCCCTCTGGGGATGTGTGTGATGTATGTATTAGACTTTTTGAAGAACTTTTGACCTTAGCCGTGCTCGTTTTTGTGTTTTAAGTCACTGTGATGGCTCCCACGACGTCGCGCCGCGAGGAGCTCGCGGTCGGTCGCTGGCGTGGTTAAAGAGTGGAGGATTAGAGAGGGGCCAAAATGGTTCAGGGAAATCAATCCCACTCAAGTGAGTGTGACCTGAGCCCCTCGCTCCTCCAGGGCCTTTGGAGCATCCCTGCTTATAATCCTGTGCAGAAATATGAAAAATATTGGGGCCTCGGTTGCTTCTTTATGAAGGTGAATGGGGAATTTGATGTCTGATCTAAACTTGAGCCCTTCTCAACAGCAGTATCACAGGCCTGGCCCACAAAAACTATCCCTTCAGGTGGAAAGTTATTCCTGAAATCCTGGTAAGTTTAGAGTTTCAGGAGCAAATTGTCCCACTGAATTAGTGTGGCTGAAAGGCAAGAGCAGAGGAGCACAAAATCAATATGTTGAGCTGTAAATTCTTTTTCTGTAGTAACTCTTGCACGTTTTCAGAACTGCACAGGGCTGGGGAGCAGAAAGGAAACAAAGCAGTTTACAAACTCGGAGAGAGAAACTGTGGTTTTCATTGAATCATAGCATGCTAAAACTGCTTTTCCTAAAGTAAGAAATAGTGAGTAGAAGTGGGGGTGTGGTGTGTCTGTCCCTGTTCCATGGGCAGGACCGGAGCAGGGACATCACCACGAGAGCACAGCCTAATGAGAGCTGAGTGACAATGGCACCGCCACCGAAGGACGTGTGACATGCACATGAATATCAAATGAATTCATTATAATCACCGCTACTTCCATGAATACCAAATGAATTTAGAATAACTGGACTCATGAAGAGTTACCTTTTTTGTGACAAAAAAACCCAAACCAAGACGAACATTGAAAAAAAAAATAACACAAAAAGAGCAACAACAAAAATATTGGAAAAAATTAATGCAATTCTATTTTGGAGAAGGAATATTTAGAGAAGAGGGTTGAAGAAGTGGAGTATTTTGAATCACACAATTGTTAGTGCTGGAGAAGAACTTTAAGACCATCAAGTCTGACTGTTCCCCAGGACTGCCAAGGCCACCTCTAACCCACGTCCCCAACTGCCACCTCCACATGGCTTTTAAATCTCTCCAGGGATGGGGCAACAGCATTTCCACTGGCAGATGACATTTTCTGCCCATTTATTTTATTGTGTTTTTTTTTAATATACATCTCTTATTTTTGAATGTTAGCTACCAGTAAATGAGGATGTAGAATTTTTTTAATTGCTTACTGGAAAACCTTGATTTAAAATAGGTTTTATGGAAAAGCTTGTAGAAAGACAACTCTGATAACAATACAGGAGGATATAAACTAATAAAGGTTCATATGTAGCACCCTTAAGTGGTTCTTAACTTCCTGAAGCTGAGAAACTCTGGGTTTGAGTCAAGCACCTTCTTCCACCAAAACTTCAAAAAGCTGCAATTGCGTGGTGTGTTTAGCTGTGACAAATCTGCACCACAGGCTGCAAACATTAAAATCTGTAAGGAATGGTCTGCTGGGGCCAGATTTCCCCTTCCCTGCCCAGACACTGAAATCTGGGAGGTTCTGTGCTCTCCCTGCCTGCTGGGAAACCCAACCCTCTCCTCCTGTCTGTGCTGGTTTTCACAGAATCACAGAATCCCAGAATCCCAGAATGCCCAGGCTGGAAGAGACCTTCAAGATCGTTGATTCCAAGCCGTGCCCAACTCCTCACCCAAACCCTGGCACCCAGGGCCACATCCAGGATTTGTTAAACACATCCAGGGACGGTGACTGCAGCACCTCCTGGGCAGCCATTCCAGAACTTTATCACCTTTCTGGGAAGAACTTCTTCCCAATATCCAACCTGGATTTCCCTTGAGGCCGTGTCCCCTGGTTGTGTCAGTTCTGCAGACAGAGCCCCAGCCCAGCTGAGCGCAGCCACCCTGCAGGAGCTGTGGGGAGTGATGAGCTCAGCCCTGAGTCTCCTTTTCTCCAGGCTGAGCAGCCCCAGCTCCCTCAGGGGTTCCTCCCAGGGTTTGTGTTCCCAGCCCCTCTCCAGCCTCGCTGCCTCCTCTGGATGTGCTCAGGGCTCTCAAGGTCCTGCCCGAGCTGAGAGCCCAGAGCTGGGCCCAGCACTCGAGGGGCTCCTCACAGTGCCCAGCGCAGGGGAGCAATGAGGATCGTTGGGACTTTGCCTCTGGTGTTGGAACACCAGAGTTTATCTGTGTGAAGGTTGGATGCGGGATCAGGGATCATAAATGAACTTTGACTCCGAGTCCTTTGATAGGGACGAGAAAAGCAAACTCCCATCAATCCTCACATTGCAGGAGCAGCTACTGAAATTCCAATTAAAAGCTGTAATGGGAGCTCAGGGTGGATCTGTACCATAAGACACTTCTAGGTCAGGCAGGAGGGTTGCAATAATAATAATCCCAAGTACATTTCCTTATTTAACTTTGTTTTTTATTGTGTTCAGCCTGCAGCTGATTTTCTTTTTTTTTTTACCTTGTAACATAGTCCCTAATTGAGACACATGAAGCTCATAAGAGGCTTTAGACAAGATTCAGCTAGCCACAAAAGTCATTATCTCATTTTCATTTATTAACATGATATTTCCAATGGATTAACGAGGGTTTCCCTTTTGTTGCCTCTGCTGTGGCACTAGCCCTAAAGGGGCTGTTGCGTTTCTCCATCTCCAGTGACTTCTTACTCACATTAGATTACAGCAATGTACGTGTTCCAGGAATGACATTTATTCTACTTCTTGCATTAAAATTCCCTATTTGAAGTAGCTATAATTGCTGGAAATAGGATAAAGTGAACTTGAGTGTTGGTTTTAGCAATGAGCTGGTATCAAAATAGCTGCTGAGAGGACTGGGCACGCAAAAATGCTCTCCTTAATTTCATGTTATCTCATCCTGTAGAATTTCTGGGACGAAGGTCTGGTAATTCCAATTTTCTGAGGAAGCCAGAGGTCGTGTTCAGAAGCTGCTCCCTGTGTTTTCCACAGCACTCACGGTTATTTTTCAAGCATCAGTGATGCTGCCATTCCAGGAGGCTGCAGGAAGCAGAATACCAGCGCCTGTTTTGGATAAAGGCACTGATGGGACGCCCCGCCAGGCACTGCAGAGGGTGGAACTCAGCCCAGGGAGTTGTGTTATTTTGCAGCCGTGTTTTTCAGCCCTGCTTGCTGCTCCCCAGCTCCTCGTGCTCTCCCAGAAGGCTGCCCGAGCAGCATTACAGCGAGGACCTGCAGAGAGCCTGTCTGCTCCAGGCACTGTCTGATCTTGTCTGACATAATTTAAACCTATGCTTCCTGCCTTAGTTTTACATTTTCCAGGGCCTGAGAGGTTCAGTGGGAAACAAAACTCACCTAAGAAAAATAGAGAAGAGGGGATTTAAATCAGTGCAGCCTACTGCTGCTTTATCTTACCTGATATAAAGACGCTGCCGGGTGTCTGCCATTAGGTTTGATATAAAATCAAGACCTTAATTTTTTTGTGGGCGTCAGGTTTCTTCTGTCCAGTCCCTCCAGAGGTCTCAGCCCTAAAGGAGGAGAGTTTAAACGTGGCATTTAGGAGAAAAAATGTGTCTGCTACAGCCAAGCCTCCCTGCTGCAGTTGGATTTAGTGCTGCTCCTCACCTGTGCCGTGTCCAGGCCCGCTGTTCCCTGCCCGGAGCTGCAGAAAGAAAGAAGGTAGCACAGAGTGATGGTGTGTTCCTTCTGGATCAGCAATTCATAAGCCTGAGGATATGAGAATCTGGAAAATCAACTGTGGAGCTTGGGAGAAGATTTCTTCCTGCCTTGTCTACTGGGGAAAAAAGTATCAGGGATATTTAATCCAGGAAGCTCCATCATATGTCAAGTTTAAGACTGTAACAAAGCTTTTATAAAAACTCTTAAGAATACAATCCAACAGGTTTCACATGAATTTGTAAACTGAAGCAGCTTTTGCAGACTTTTTTTTTTTTAATTTCTTCTGCACTGTCTATTCTAGAGGGTGCTTTTGGCTTTGTTTGTTGCATTGCACATCAAGGCTGATGTCTGGGGAAGGGGCTGGCAGCAGCCTCAGCAATCTCAGGGTTGGCAGTGAGTGGAGAGGTTCCTGTGTGGGATCCCCTCCCTTTTTGGGTGTCACAGCTGGAGCCATTCAAAGGAATGCTTCAGAGGGATCCTTAAAGGATGGGTTTTAACTTTTTCAGAATGAGGGCAGAGAAAAATGCTTTTTTAAAAAGTGGCATCCCTATAAAAAATGCTGTTATCATTCTCCATGGTTCTTCTAATACATAACCTCCTCAATCTAATGCTGAAACTCATGTAGGGAAAATGGCCTTAACCTGATGTGTGGAGGGATCTGTTAAGAACCACAAAAACCCCTCAGGTGACCCCAAACCCCTCTGCCTGGGATTCAGGCGTTGTCACCAAACGTTTGGCTCTGGCTCTGTCAGCCCCTTCCTGTAGTTTGTACGTCACAGCAGGGCTCAGAGAGGTGCTCACCAGAGCCTGAACAGAAAGGGTGTTCAGAGTGTGTTCTTCCTTAATTTAAAATAAAAATAAATAAATATGTGGTATGAACAGTTGGAATAAAACCTGCGTTTTGGGACGATTCCAATAATGTGTTTTTCATTGCACGAGATGCGACGCCTGTCAACACTTCCCAGTCAGATTCGCCTCTTTTTTATATTTTTTGTACAATTCCCCCCTTATTTTTTGTAGCAGAGAGGAGTGTCCTACATATCACGCTTCCATCTCCATACTGTAATTATTAATATAGGGTAGGGAGAGGTCACCTATGTTTTTTGGCAACAGTTATGTTCCCATGTATAAATCATGATAAAGTGCTATTACTCTGTAGGGTATGCTGATGTTTTCAATTTACCCTGTGTAAAATATAATTTCTTTCCTTCTCTCTTTTCCCTTTAGAAAAAAAAAAAAAAAGCCTTTTGTTTCTATCATATAGATAAACTCATAGATTTTGCAACCAATAAAAATAATATTAATAAATATGAGGCATTGTTACAAAGTAGGTCCTAACTATGCAGCCTAATGTTTCAGTAAGTCTGTGGTGCACATCCTTTTATAGCCAATTAAGAGGATGTTTTATTTCCCTCATTAAAAGTGCAGCCCACAGTCACCATGTTGAATCAAATAAGTACGAGTTTGCACATCCTGTGCACAACCTCTCCTCGAGGCACAGTAGCATTTGTCATCTTTATAATAAAGCTTTCCAATTTTTCTGATTAATATTTAAAAGAAATAACATGACCTGAGGAATATATATATAACATCCTTGTGCCAAGGCTCTCGGTGCTCTCTGGTTTAAGGCTAAGGTGCCATTAGATCTCTTGGTATTCTGCATCATTCCAAGACCAATTTTCCAGTGTTTGTGTGAAGCAGCAGCTTCTTTGTGTCTGTTCTTCATCCCAGATGAGAGACAGAGATCTCAGCAGTGCTTCAGTGGTTGCCAGGATGCTCCTGGTCCTCAGTCTCGTCATTCCACGTGGAGATTTGGGAATGTTCCTCTGGGGATTGTCCTCTGGGCCATTACTGGCTCGTTATGGGTCCGTGAGCGAGTGCATTCTGGCTCCAGGTCCCTGCAGCTTTGTGGCAGAGCAGGTGTGGGCTGCAGCGCTGGGGAAAGGCGAGGTCCTGCCCCCTCATTCAGCTACCAAACCCTGGCCAGGGGCTGGGGGCCACTGCGTCCCTGTCTCTTCTGGTTCAGGTGGCAATCTGCTCATGTCACCACTGTGAGTGTAGAGATGACCTGGACAACGTGGCTTCATCTTGGAAAGGCAAACCTGCCCTCCAGTCCCTGTCTCCTGAGGGCCCCGGGCTGCTTCAGCTTTGCTGAATTCAAAGATCTTCATAGCTGCGGAGTAAATATCTGTGCTAGGACTGGGGATGGCTGCAGATTGGAGAAAGACTGACAATTTACCTACATTTCTGTTATAATTTTTATTTTTGAAATAGCTGTGGTTGGCAGTGCAAAGCCTTAATCTATAAAACAAGGGTAAAGAATGTAAAGGCTGAGATTTGACAGCAGAGGTGCTGGAATCTCTTGTGCAGTCATTGAAATACATTAATTCCTTGGTCTTCCCCCCTCTCCACGTTGTCTCTTACTGATTTTCTTTCATTTCTCCCTCCCTATAATAATTGGAGGCCAACAGAGGAAAACATGGAGGGCTGAGATCAGTTTTGGTATTTTTTTATTGGCACATATCGCTAAAGCCCCTCAGGTTCTTCAAACCATTACAAGCCATCACAGCTAGAATAACAAAATGTAAGCCTTTAAACTTAAAGGCTCAATTATTCAGGGCTCTCTGTAAATTACAGACAAAGCTAACAAATTTCATACATTAGTCATGGTAAAAAATATTAAATTCCATGGTTCGTCACAGATTAATAGGAAAAAAAGATTAAAACAGCGAGTTGTGTAAGTAATTTAAACAAATGGTTGTCAGAGACTCTGCATGTTTGGTAAAGAATTAAATAAGTGAATATCAGCAGCTGAACTTCTTGTGGATGAGCCAAAGCCTTTTGGAAAAGCTGAGGCTCTCTTTGAATCTGGACCCGATGTTTTCCTCAATCCTGTAACACATTCAAACCAGCTGTCATGCAAAGAAAGAATTTACCATGCAGTGTTGCTTGTGCTTGTCTTAATCCATCCCCACCAGTCAGGCACTCGCTGCGGAGGGAAAGAAAGGGGAAAACCTCCTGTGGACCAAAACTTGGAAGATGCAGAGAATTCCAAGATTAACACCGGGGGCTGAGTGGCTGTTGGAGGGGCCGATAACGCCGCACACACCACGGGACGAGAGTTCCGTGGAGCAGCTCCAGGAAATAATCACAAAAAGTTCTTTATGGAGCGTTGGCGCTTGGGCAAACTGGCACCGGAGCCAAAGGGATCCCAGGGCTGCTGGGGAGTGGGTGGGACCCACATCTCAGGATCCCTGTGCAACCCCTGCCCACGACAAGGAGCTGTCCCTGATGATCCGGCCTCTGCCAGAGGAACATTCACCATTCCCCTGCTGAGGAGGAGAGCAGGAGTGCCACAGCACACTGAGCGTGCTGATACTGCAAGAATGAGCCATGTGTGCCTTCAAACTGTGGCAAACTCTAAAAGTTGTCTTTTTTCCCCTATGTTCATTTCTTATTTCTTTTTTATTTTTTTCTTTTCTGTCAGCTGAGGAGATGAGGTAAGTCTTCCTTCCTCCTGATCTCCTGGAGCTAACAGTGGGATATTGAGAACAGAAACCTCACCCAAGCGATTATTTCAGCTCAGTTCAACATACATCTGATTTTTAAATTTTTTTTCTGTGCTCTTCCCTTCTTAAGCCATTGTTTTGTGCAGGAGAAACATATGAGAGATCAAAGCTCTGGCTGATAGCAAGGGAACCGAGTATTCATTTTCTGATTTCCCTTTTCTTTCACTTCCTGTTACGGTTCTTCCAATTTCCAGCTCTCTGGAGTGTGATGCCACAGGTAGGCAGCTACTGCAATTTTCTGGGTTGAAATCTGCCGTTTTGGCTCTTTAACGCCCATAGCACAAAGTGCTGCTCTGAGTGGCCAGACCTGGCTTTTGCCTGGGGGTGCAGCTCAGGCCAAACTGGAATTGGTGCCGAAAGCTTTGCCCATTTTCTTAAGCTGGTGCTGAGGAACGGGCTCTGTCTTTTCCTGACGTGGCAGCAGCTCTGGGAATGCTCCCTTTGGAATGAACTTCGGCAGAGCCATGTCAGGGTTGTTTGCTCCATCAACACTGGCTTTAGTGTTTTCAGTAAATCTCCATTTCACTCAACACTGTTTTCATAAAATTCCTAGCAAGTGAGCAGCAATCCGAGGGTGGAGAAACATCCAGCCTTTATGGTTTACCCCTTGGAATGTAAAGATACGTGGTTTTCCTCATAACTTTCAGGCAGCCTTATCTCATGTACGTGTTTGCTCAGCACAAAATCCGCTGGTGGGCAGGTTGTCCTCTCCCGTATCCGTGTGTTTGCCGGGATGAAGGAGCTCCAGGAGTTGGCAAAATGGATTGAACCTGAATTTGGGATCTGCCTTTCCCACAGTATCTCCACCCCAGCTGGAGTCAGGAATCTCCAGCCATCCCCCACGGGAACTCCCTCACAGGAAAATTCCCAGCACAGCTCCTCCATGAAGGATGTTGAGTGTCCTCTGATATATGTTGGGTAAGCATCTGCTTGTGATATTCTTCCAAGAACTGGAAATAGTCAGCTTGCTCCATGCAGACTCGTTCCAGCAGTTTGTGAACCAGTACTGCTGATTTACTTTGGTTGACTTGAGAGGTTGTGTCTGACCTAGATTTAGAGTCAGGCTTAGATCTGTACGGAAAGACCCCACGCTTGACAACACCAAATTAAAAAACCCAAATACTGTTAATTTTGCTGGGGATTTTCCAGGCTTGTGCAAACTGCAGGATATTTTTCTGTCTGCTCTTCATCCCCTTTTGAGGGCTGGTACAGGGACAAGCCCTCTTGCCACCCTTTGTGCAGCTGTTTGGGTGAAACTTTTGGTGCAGCAGGAAGGTCTGGGACCACCAGGAACGGGAATTTTATTTCAAACCTAATTGCTTTTCACTGTCCTCACAGGATGCCAGGGCAGGTTTGAGTCTTGCTTTCCTTCCCAGAGACAACCCTGTGCTTTCCTCTCCCTATTCCCTGCATTCTGGGTCATTCCTGGGTTCATTCGTTCCAAAGGTTTTATTCCTATTTAACGCACACACTTTAGGAAAGGAGGAAAAATGCGCACTGAGACATAAACTGCTGTCCTTCATCCGAACATCCCTGTCTGGCTCTGCTGCTCCCACCTCCTCCAGCTCCTCCCTGCCCCCAGCTTTTCCAAACCTGCTGGGTGGCTTCAAACAGTCTCCTTGTATCCATCCCACGTTTAAAGACTTCTCTGAAAATAGGTGAACTCCTCTAGCAAGTAACCTGCTGGAGGAGCCTGTCAAGGGCTGGCTGTACACACTTCAGTCTCGGCAAGAATCAAAGTGAAACGAGGAGAGTCTCACAGAAAAGGGTTACAGAGAGTTTCACGTATTTTGCAGCCTTTTCATGGCTTAAATTACACTTCCCCTTGTTCTAGTTTTAAAAGGCAGAACAGAAAAGTTAATTTTAACACTGAAAAATGAAGGCTCTTCAATTATTTATAACATTAAAATGTACAAATGTTTGATCAATGAACTTGAAAAAAACATGCAACTACAAAACCCATTTCACAGTGTTCTAAAGTTCATGTGGCAGAGATAGAGAAGTGAAATGATTATTAACAGACGAAGAGCAGCATTTTAATAACATTCGAGCTGTAATAATGAGGCTGACAAAAGCAAGGGAATTCAAAGCCAACACTGATCTGACGCTCCCTCCTTAACACGTAGACTGTGCCTAATTTTGTGGAATGTGAGGTATTGTAAGAAAATTGCTCTCGTGCCTGAGACCCCCTCGGTGTGGTGCCCAGTGGGGTGGCAGCAGGATGAGGTACCTTTTGTTTTTAGTACTTTATTATTTTATACTGAAGTGTTTTGAGTAAACACACAGCTGTGTCTTTTTTTTTTTT
>VXBU01015741.1:608516-624614 GCA_013400315.1 Bombycilla garrulus | reverse complement strand
TTTTTTTTTTTCTCTCTTAAAAACACTGAAATAGGACATTTCCCATGAAGCAGCAAGAGGTGAGCCCAGCATGGCATACAATGGTCTGTAAAAGGATTATGGATCACTGGAACACCAAAAAACATTGGCCATGTATTGGGATGAGCCTTGTGACACTCAAATCATGGAATCATGGAATGATTTGGGTTGGAAGGGACCTTAAATCTCACCTTCCACTGTTCCAGGCTGCTCCAAGCCCCATCCAGCCTGGCCTTGGGCACTTGCAGGGACCCAGGGGCAGCCTCAGCTTCTCTGGGCACCCTGAGCCAGCTTCTCCCCACCCTCCCAGGAAAGGATTTCTTCCTGCTATTTAATTTTTCCTCAATTTCTCCTCTTTCGGTTTGAACCCAAACTGTCTCTTGCAAATCGTGGTGCAGGAGTTAAGAGAGGTTATGGTGAGCACGAGGCTTGTCCACAGCTGTCCACACCCCCTCCCAGTTTGGGAATGAATTGTCTGGAAGCTACTCCAGCTTCCTTGGCTCCCAGTGCCTTCACCCTCCGAGGGTCTGACAGCTGGGAAGAGCTGCTGGTGTCCTTCCTTCACACTAACAGGATATTTTTGTTGGATAGGTACACGGGTTTCCTTGCAAAAAGAAGTTTATTTTCCTAATACCGTTCCTTTCCAGGAAAACAAACATGATGTGATCAGCCAACTGCACTGTTGCAATAAATGCTGTTTGTTCAGCACTTTTCCTAGATAAATGGTTATTCTTTGGGACATTAGGATGCCTCTTATGCAACAGCAAACTGAAAACTCCCTGTTTTTACTGCACTGTAGCAAAACTGTGATGCCTGGAAGCAAATTTCCAAACGGGAAGGGGCGGGTGGGTGCTAGATGTGGAGTGGAAGGTGAGGAAAAGGGTTTATTACACTGAAATGTGTATTTATATCCTTGTGAAGGTAAGGAAAGGTTTTTTAGAAGGTGGCAAGCCTTGTCCCTGGGTTGGCAGAGGGAAGGAAGGGCCCCTTGGCTCTGCCACAGCAGTGAGGGACTCTCTCACTTCTCCCCTTCCGTTCTGGGAGGGAGAGCTCTGGGATGGGAGAGCTGAGACCAGGGGAGAGCGATTCTGTGCTTTTGGGGCGCTCCCCTCACCTCAACAGCGGCCCCTGAGCAGAGGGTGCCCGGGTCCATCCCCTCGGTGGCCGAGGTGCGGCCGGGGGAGCGCAGGGTGTCCCCGTGGGGTGGGCACTGTCCCCACACAGCCAGCCCAGGGACCGGCTGCCCTTCCCCGAGCCGCTTCCCGCAAAGCAAGAGCCCAACCTTCATGTCTTGGTCCTGCAGCTTCTAATTATGCCCCGCACAGGGCCTTAGATGTGAAGTCTGCTGCAGAAGCAGGACGGTGACGACGATGAAAGGGAGCAACATCAAAAGTGTCAGGGAGAGGGGAAGGCAACGCCATATCAGTGGTGAAGCCACATGCATATTCCAATTTGCTATGTGACTGTGGTGCTAATTTGGAGGCTGGAAAAAACCCGATTACGGGCGGGATGGCATCCACACAGCGCCTCAGGAATGTGCAGCCGGAGAGTTTCCTAAAGCTGGGTGCTCCCTGAGTCTGCTCTTAGAGCACAAATAAAGTCTAATTAGGGCTCATTAGGAGGGGAGGGAGGGCTGCAGTCACCCCGGCAGGATTCACAGGGAGGAAATAAGGCCGCAGCACTCACGATGGGTTGGGAATGAGGAGGGAAGTCCAAGAGGATGGATTGTNAAAGAGTTACAAAAATTCTATTAATAAAATTTAGGAGTTAATAAGTCTTAGTATTACATATAAAAATTGGCATTAAATATTTAGAAATTCTATTAATAAAATACTAGATTAATAAAGCCTAATATTAAATATAAAAAATTAATTGGGTGCAGCTCATCAACTTTGTGGTGTGAAAACCATGGTGAGAGTCCTGCCAGTCCCTTCTCATGGCTGTGGCCTTGGGATGGAGGTGCAAGAACGGGAAATTCGGAGCTGGGGTGACTGACCAGGCACAGACTGCTTGGGAAGGAGCAGGAACACTGCCTGATCCATATGGGATCCTGGGGAGATCTAACCTTTTCTCTCTGGAAATAATCAAATTTTTCATATTAAAATAATCATATTTTTCTCTCAAATAACCTCTGATGTGATGCAGGTGGGGAACATAATGGGAATAAGGCTGTTTCCTAGTTGGGAAGTTGGGGGATCTGCAGGAATTTGTGTATCCTGATATTTTTGAGCTGAGCAGGCACATCCACAGTGTCGAGAGGAATTAATTTTGCCCCTGGATAACAAAATTTTCCATACTGGGAGAGAAGGAGCAACACCAGCCCCTGGGTCGTGCCTCTTGCAGTGCAGGAGGGATGTGGGACTGCAGGATCAGGTGTGCTTAGGTTCACACTGGAATAAGAGATGGGATTTTGGCCTGCAAACACTTCAAATGGCAAAACCTCAGCTTTGCAGAAGTTATGTGGAAGAGGAGGTGTTATCTAAAATTATCCAAATCTTTCCAAGCATAGTTTCTTACTTTGATTTCTTTTCCATATGGCTTTTTTTTGGAACAGTGTTCCTAATATCTTCTCCAGTACAGTGTGAGCTCCCATCACTGATGATGCTTTCAGAGATTTTTTTGCCCGGAGTTAGAAAATTCACTGCTTTTTACCTCTGCTCAGTGTTTACAACAAATGGTAAAACTGTGTTTAAATTAGGTTAAAATATTAAAATTAATATTCATTGACTTTAACATTTCATTATCGTTAGAAATTAAGTTTATTTCCTGGGTAAACAATTTATAGCAAGTTATAAATATTTTCTGTTGACCTATTAACTGGTTTAATATATTATGAAGTTATTGACAGTTGCAGTAAAATTTATAAACAGCTATTAAACATTTTAACATACTCGATGTGTCTAAGTCTCTATAACACAGAGAAATGATTTTTTAAAGATAATCTTCTCCTGATATTAAATTCCTCCTTAAAAAAAGATTTTAATATATTGTCAAAGTTTATGGGTCATAAAATAAACCTAGAGCTTACAAAAAAATTTACACAAGGATATTATTTAAGAAAAAGGACATGGAAGTTTTAGTGCAGCAAGAATGATGATATAAGCCACTGAAACATATAAAAGTACATACCAAATACTATGTTAAAATAACATTAACTGTCTTGTATAAATCCACAAGTCAAGGTTTCAGGGTTTTTACAGTGCCTGACTCTCTTATTATTGTGTCTGGATAATGACATCCTCACGGTGCAGCACTTAGAAAAGCTCATTTTTGATAGATGTAAAAGCATGAAATAACGGTAGACTGAGAAATCCTAATTTGGAACTCCCTGATAATGTAAGGTTAGGGCCCATACTTGGTGGGCCTGATTCCACAATGTATTACTCCATCCTGAGCCCGATGTAAATCATTGAAAATCAATAAAAATGGGTCAGCTGGCTGGTGTAAATTGGGCTGCCTTCATTACAGGCCATGGATGGATGCCAGTTTACACCAGCTGAGAAATTGGCCGGGTGCAGTTATATCTGTGTAAAGCTGTCAGAACTCAGTGATTCATCAGCAACTGCACATTTACTGCACATTTCTCCGTTTCCTTTCCATATATATCCGTATTTAAAAGTTGGGTGGTTCGACACTGCCCTTGAAAGAAGAGTGATGTCCCCCAGCCTGATCCGTGGGCGATGGAAGCAGCGCTGTCTCTGATCAGCACTGGGGACTGAGGAAAGCTCTGGGTTCTGTGGGGCTGCTCCTGCTGCAGGATCCTCCAGGTCCAGCCCGAGGGTGATACCCAGGGTGGGGCTGCACCAGGAGGCCTTTCCCTCTGTGTGTGTGTCTGTCACCTGTGCCTGGAAGCAGCAGAGGGATAAAAGTGCAAACAGAGAGCAGAGAGCAGCGTGGACACCTCAGGAGGGGGAACAGCAGAACATGAAACATTGGAACATTTACCCAGAGAGGTGGGAGATGCTCCACCCTGCAAGTGTCCAAGGCCAGGCTGGAGCAACCTGGTCCAGTGGAAGATGTCCCTGCCCATAGCAGGAGGGTTGGATTAGATGATCTTTGAGGTCGCTTCCATCCCAACCCAGTCAGTAATTCCGTGTTCTCCCATGCTTTGCACCTCGTGTATCCACCAGGGTTAAGCTGAGGAGATCCTGCTGCCAGCCTGTGCTGCCTGGCCTGAGGGGAGGCACAGCCCTCACCCTGGCTCACCTTTCCAGCAGGATTCTTCCACTGATTTTTGAAGCTGATGAGGTTCTCCATAACTGCAGTGCCACAGCTGAGGAGCTCCTGAAGGTGCAGAAGAAAAGGGGGGGGACATTTCGGAGTACACTCGCCTCTCTCAGAGTAAACAACCCAAGGAATTGAGAAACAGTGTAGCAGTGTGATAGCCACAGGTAAAACCAAGAGCATGGCCATGAGGAAAGAGCTCAGAGAAGACACTCTGCTTCTCTTTAGATGTCAGCTCATCCACGTATTTTGGGTGTCCCCCCTCGAATGTCCCCCAGATCCCTCAGCAGAACACGCTCCAGTTCAGCTGAGGTCCTGCAGGACCCACCACCTACCACTGAAAGCAGCAGAACCCACAGCATGGTTTTGGTGTTATGAATCCTCTGCAAGCTGGGGCTGTGCCTGGTGGGCTTTCCACCCCACATCTGGGCTCCTCATGGGTCCTCTCCTGGAGGGCCAGAGCCACCCAGATCCCGGGAGCTTGGTGGGGCTGGAGTCAGAGCTGGCTTGCCTTGTACAAGCATGGATTATAACTGACGTGACTTTGTGGTTTCCTGTCTCAGCTTTGAAATATAGTAAACTCACAAAAGCTACTGTAGAGTTCAGAACAAACACAGGGGGTATGTTTAGTTATTTGTTTTTGTAGTAAAATAAAATATTTATTATACACAGACACCTACTGTGAACAGAGGGTAAGGCCACTGTGTTTTATCTCTAGGGTGTCATGTTTGACTTCCATTAGGGATGTATTATAGACCTGTGGGTTTTCATGAATTCAGAAAGTCCACTTTGAACACTGATTTCAAAGCCTACAGGGGGTGTGAGGAATGTAAGAACACTGCTTCGTAGCAAGCAACCTGTTGCATCTAACAAACACCTTGCGTTTGATAAGTCAGAGTTGAGGCAGGCTATAAAGGAGCTCTTATTTTTAATTTTTTTTCTTCCTTAGCGTGATTTTAAAGGAAGATTTCCTATTGTTTGCCCTGCAACTTCAGCCCATCTGAAAGCTCAAGGTGAAGGTGATGAACGAGCTCCTGAAAAATGCACCATTACATCAGCCTACTTTTCCCATTTTTCCCTAATTCCCTCCCAATGAATCATATGGGAGGAGAAAACGACCTCAGCGATCAGGTGGATACAGATCTATCTCCATAAGTGCCTCTGACATTAATGGTGCTGTCCAAAACTCTAAGTGCCACTTGTGGGTGATGTGTGGAGGGGCTGTGGGTGGGGTGTGGTGCTGGGGGAGCTGGGCCTGCCAGCCCCGTGCCCCCACATCACCCTGGGGTGGCTGGGGAAGCGTCGGCCGTGAGGAGCAGCTCGTGGAGCTCAGGACTGTGCTCCCCACAGCTCCTGAGGAGCCTTTGGGCTCAGGAATTCACGGGAAGGGAGAGCATTCCCACGTTTTCAGGGCACAGGAGTGATGATGTGGGGCCACCATCTCCGTGGAGGGGTTGGAGACAGCAATGGGAAGGTGGAGAGGCTGTCAAAGGAATCTGCTGGGAAAGTGTGAAACCTTCAGGTGTGAATTTTCTTCTCCCTGCCTGTGGCTGGACAGCCGGGGAAGGATGTGTCCCCTTCTCTTCAGACCTGTGGATCTCACCTTAAACAGCACAACACAGCTGACAATATGTCAGATGAAAAGCCCTGAAGGACGGACATCAGTGCCTCACTCTGCACTTGAGGCCACCCAAGGCAATTGTGTTTTGTCACAGCCACCAAATAAAAAAAAAAGCCAAAGATGATGAGAAGACCTGGCTTAGTAAAATCAGCCAGGAATCGAAATTAAACCTGTTTTGGTTTACCTCCTCCAGACAAGGAGCACTGATACATTTTGAATGTTCATTCACTTCCTTGCTCCTCGTTGTGTTTATTGCTGGCTGTGGAGGGAACGCACATGGATTTGTTTCCATAATGATTTCGTGGAGAGGTCAAACCCCACTGAATCCAGATAAGTGCAGGAGCCAGCAGGGCCCTTCCAAGCATTGAAAAAGACTTGGCACTGCTGACTTTTGCACTGTGGGAAGGTCAGTGCAGGATGTTACCAGTGCCTATTAGGCTGAGCATAACTGGGGCTGGAAAATGTGCGGTGAGAGGAAGTAAGTCCAGAAATACTCTTGCTAAGGCTAAATTCTGCTACTAACAAGACTTTTGCTCCTAATTATACCTTCAGTTTGCTCTACTGACACTATTTTGACAGGGTAACGTGTTCATAAGAGCTTCATTCTCATTTTTCAGTAGATAACAGTGTTTTTGTGCTAAATCTTGCCCAGCACAATATTTAAAATACCCTTAAAGCCAACCAGTTGGGATAGAACAGCAGCAGCTACTCGGTACAGTAACCAACGGACAAAATAATCTACTTGTATCCAAATAAAATTTCAGTGGGAATGAGAAAGCAGTGGAACCAGAGAGCCTGGAAATATTCCCTTTGTTTTGCTTTGTTTTGTTTTGCTCTGTTTTTCCTGGGGATTTCACATCAAGGGTAATGCCACTACTCTCAGTAGTAAAATTCCTGTTGGAAGCCAAAGTTTCGCCTCATTCCTGCAAGCTGCATCACGCAGAGGTTTGGGTAGGGTGAGCTCACCCTTGAAAAGCACTCTGGGTCCTACTGCTCGTTCCTGGGGTTTTCAGCCTGCATCCGAGGTTGTTGAGGGAGCTCGGGGCTCTTCCCAGGTCCCTCCCACGGCACTAATGCCTGGTGAGGGAGGTGAGCGGCAATAGTCATGGACAGTAAGTCCCGACTTGGTTCTGTGCTTCCCGTTCCACTTGAATTCAACCATTAAATCTGAACTTCCAGTTCAAATTAAATATGTCATGACCAATGTCAGATATATGGACAACTTCAGAGTGGAATAACCCAAGGCAATCTGCTCTGATCGTATCATGCCTTAAGTCTCGGACTAAATCCAGGGGGAATTTAATAAAATAGCTCAGTCAAGCATTGATCTTTCCTGATGGTTTTTTTCTTCCTTTCTAATGGTCTTCTCACACACATTGCTCTCACTTCCCTCTTGGAAAACAACACAGTATCATAGAGGAATAATCCAAAATATTTCAGCACTGCAGCTATTGTACCACCGCTATTGACCTCCTTTCCAATCTCTCATTTGATGACAGTGGTGCAGCATGACAGAATTACATGATTTTGTTTCTCTCGCTCTCTGCCAATGTTACATTTGGTACAGGAAATGAGTGAAGCAATGTAAAATGGGATGATAGTGCTGCAAGAAAAGCTGTCTGGTGCTTTCACTGTGCTCCAGAGCATTTGTAAGCAGAGCCTGGATGTCCTTTTAGAGGATATTGTACAGCTCCTTTTGTCCATCCCTGGAGCTGTGGAGGGAAACCAAGCTCAGCACATCCTAAAAATTCAGGAGGTTGAGGTGTCATGCTGGAGATGAAGGACTGGTGGTGAATCACCAGTTTTGCAGCTTTGCAAGCAGGGGACAAAGGAACAGCCTTGGGATGCTCAGAGAATGGGACATTAGCCTGGAAGAGACTCCTAAAAATATTATGATTTATGCCACTTTTCGGATATAATGTTATATCTAGGTGGAAAATACAAGCTCATGTAGTTCATAAATTCATGTAGTGATAGGACAAGGAAAATGGCCTTGACTGAAGGAGAGTGGGTTTTGATAAGAGATTAGGAAAAAAATTGTTCCCTGTGAGGATGGGTGCCCAGATTTGCTGTGGCTGCCCTGGATCCCTGGCAGTGCCCAAGGCCAGGCTGGAGCACCTTGGGCAGTGGGAGGTGTCCCTGCCATGGCAGGGTGTGGAATGGGATGGTCATTTTTCATTCCACGATTCTACACCAGTAGAATCTATCCGGTAGATAAATAATCTGGTACATTATATAATCTATACCAGTCTTACAAAACATTCCGTTTTCCTCATCAACCTCTAATATTTAATACAGAATCCAACAACCCACATTTTTAGATGGAGAAAAAAATTTAGTTAGCTGTGCTGTGAAAATTCCTGGGGAGTGTTGCATTGCTGCCGTAAGTGCATGAGCTGCTCTCCTTCCTCACTCCTCTCCCCATTATTTTACTTTGAAAAATATATATATATATATATTTTTTTTTAGTGCTGTGCTAAAGGAGAGCATCAAAGTGCTGCTACCTTTGGGCTACCCAGGTGCTCCCAGGGAGAAGCAGAAGGACAGAGCTGGGCTGGGGACCAGGGGAGGGCTGGCTGACAGTGAAGGTCTTTCCTGCAAACCCACTGCAGAGACAGCGGCAAAAACGTGTCCCAGTGCACTGCTGGCTGAGCTTAACATGGACACAACACCCAGGATAGAACATAACACACTGCACGGTGTGACTTTGCTTTAAAATATCCTTGGGTATGATCCCTCCATGATTTGAAACCCTTCCAGGAGTTGGAAGAGTTTCAAGTAAAATTAAAAGTAAAACAAAGCTCAGACTCCTGAGATTGCTGCGCTACGTACTGACGAGTGAGTGTGAAGGTATGTTTTGTCTCTAAAGAAAATAGCAAAGCCTACAGCAGTCAGGATAGTTTATAAGCATGAACATAATTTTGAATAGCCCTAGCTCTGCTTTGCCATGACCTCTGCAACTCAGCTCTGAAGAAAAAGGTAAAAAAATATTCCCTTAATGCCAGCTATACACCAAAAAAAGACGCCTAAACTCAGCAGATTTGAAAATCACAGGCGTGTCTTGTTTGTCATGATCGACCTTTTTTGTTTTATTAATTATAAAATAGAACTTTTTTTCAGGAATCTAAGAAAATACCCCTCCTCTCCCAAAAGATGTAATGCACTCATCATGGGCAGATAGAATATAAGAAGTCTTTTATTCAGTGTTTGAAAGCTTCTCTTTATTTCATTTCCCTCTAAATTTTAACTCTTAATTTTAACTCAGTGTCTTCCCTTGCTGGGAAGTGGTCAATGCACAATCTGACTTTATTTTCACAAAGACAAAATGCTCCTGCTGTTTCTCAGAGCTCTCCTCACTGCCTGCTCAGGTTTCCCTTTGTCCTGGCCTTGCATCTGGCACGGTCAGAGGAGCTGGGAAGAGGAAGGGAATGAACATTTTGGAGTGTGGATGGTTTGTGTGCCCCTGGCCATGCCCTGTTCCACCTCAGCCACCATCCTGCTCACCCGAGCGTTTTCTTTCCCTCTCACCCTCCCACTGAGGGGGCTGTGGACTCCAAACAGCCCAGCAGAGACAGTTCCAAACCCATTCTGGTCGTCACTTTGCTTTATTTGCACAGCAGTAGATTGATTCAAAATTTCAAATCCTGAAGTTTAGCATTTTTACTGTCTCCTCTCTCCAAATACTGACCTTAAATCACAGAATCACAGAATTATTTTGGTTGGAAAAATCCTCTAAGATCACCGAGTCCAACTCTTCCCCAGCACTGCCAAGGCCACCACTGCCCTATGTCCCTCAATCCACATGGATTTTAAATCTCTCTAGGGATGGGAACTCCACCACNATGGCAGGGTGTGGAATGGGATGGTCATTTTTCATTCCACGATTCTACACCAGTAGAATCTATCCGGTAGATAAATAATCTGGTACATTATATAATCTATACCAGTCTTACAAAACATTCCGTTTTCCTCATCAACCTCTAATATTTAATACAGAATCCAACAACCCACATTTTTAGATGGAGAAAAAAATTTAGTTAGCTGTGCTGTGAAAATTCCTGGGGAGTGTTGCATTGCTGCCGTAAGTGCATGAGCTGCTCTCCTTCCTCACTCCTCTCCCCATTATTTTACTTTGAAAAATATATNTTTCATTTCCCTCTAAATTTTAACTCTTAATTTTAACTCAGTGTCTTCCCTTGCTGGGAAGTGGTCAATGCACAATCTGACTTTATTTTCACAAAGACAAAATGCTCCTGCTGTTTCTCAGAGCTCTCCTCACTGCCTGCTCAGGTTTCCCTTTGTCCTGGCCTTGCATCTGGCACGGTCAGAGGAGCTGGGAAGAGGAAGGGAATGAACATTTTGGAGTGTGGATGGTTTGTGTGCCCCTGGCCATGCCCTGTTCCACCTCAGCCACCATCCTGCTCACCCGAGCGTTTTCTTTCCCTCTCACCCTCCCACTGAGGGGGCTGTGGACTCCAAACAGCCCAGCAGAGACAGTTCCAAACCCATTCTGGTCGTCACTTTGCTTTATTTGCACAGCAGTAGATTGATTCAAAATTTCAAATCCTGAAGTTTAGCATTTTTACTGTCTCTTCTCTCCAAATACTGACCTTAAATCACAGAATCACAGAATTATTTTGGTTGGAAAAATCCTCTAAGATCACCGAGTCCAACTCTTCCCCAGCACTGCCAAGGCCACCACTGCCCTATGTCCCTCAATCCACATGGATTTTAAATCTCTCTAGGGATGGGAACTCCACCACTGCCCTGTGCCAGGGCTGGACAAGCTTTTCCATGAAGAATTTTTCCCCAAATCCAATCTAAACCTCCCCTGCTGTAACTTGAGACCATTTTCTCTTATCCTATTGCTCCTCATGTCCATCTCCAAAACACGTGGGGTGATCTGCCAGGGCCCTGTCAGCCAACACATGCTGTGGATCAGCTCTCTGTGGCTCCACAGGTTCCTGGATGGGATTCCAGCAGTCCCCATTCCAGCAGAGTCACTCCCAGGCAGCCGAGGCCAATCGCACCGTGGGGAAATGGAGACACCCACATTCCTCGTGTGAAATCAGCCTTCACAGGAAAACTGGGAATGCCTCAGCAGTGCACCCAGACGCACATGCAGGTATGGCAGTGAAATGTTTTACCATTGTTGTGTGTGTTTAAAATGCTGGGGGATAGTGAAAATCCTCCAGAATTATCAATTCAACAGCGTGATTTTTTTTTTTTTTCTGGCTGTTGGAGCCCTTTCTGTGTGTGCTCATATCCTGCCCTGGTAACAGCAGCAAAGCCAGGATGTTTAGCAGTTACTTCAGAAGGACTGAGAATTATCTATAGAGAGATGGGGGGAACTTTCTGTTTTTTGTGTTAAAAAGCACCATAAACTCCCAAAGACATCGGTCTGTGTCAGCGGGGGATGTGGCTCACCAGCAGGTGAACCAAGAGAAGGAATGGACAGACATTGCCTAACACATTAAGAAAAGGGTCCTGTTGCTGAGGACAGCAGGAAAAGGAGAAAAAACACACAAGTGTCGAGGAGATTTTGTCCTTTTTGAGTGCCTGGACTTAATGGATTTTTCTGGCTGAGCTGTGTAGAACAAAAACCAGCACGGCACTTCCCGTCTCTGCTCCCCGCACTTCTCCCGGGCTGCTCATGTCGTAAATCATTCACAACTTCACTGAGGTGATCCTCACACAGTCAATCTATGTCTTTAGCACAAAATCAAGGGGGGAAAAAAAATTAAAACATGTCTGTCCCATTTTCCTGAGCCAGCTTTTCTATCTCAGTAAGCAAATTGTGATGTCCAAGCCCATGTGAGAGCCAGTTGGAAATGCCAGCAGTATATTTAATTTTAGTGTAAGTGCCAGAAAGTCCAAGGTTTCTTGTTCTCTCCTCAACATCCCACTTGGCTGAGGCTTTGTCCACCAGCTTCCTTCCTTTCTGGTCTCTGTTTTGTTTCATCCCTGTTCATCTTCTCCTGCCTGTGCCTGGATGGAGGCTCTGGGCTTCTCTCCCAGCATCCCACGGACGCCTCAAAAGCCTTTCCATGGGTAAACTGAACTTTAGAGCAGCATTTGCCACGGCATTTTTTCTGCTCCAACTCCACTGCAAAAATGTGCACAATGCTGTGTTTGCTCTGAGTCTTCCTCAAAATTCCCTGGTGAGCCGTGCTGGAGGCATTGGGAAGTGTGGTTCTCTAACAGTGAATACTTATTGTCTTCCAAAGATGCTTCTGTTCATGTATATTTAATTTTATTTGTATATTTTGTTATTTGCTTTGTTCATGTATATTTTTTGCACACACACACATATTTGTATATTGTTGGAAATTCTTCCTTCTTTCCAAACATTATTTTAGTTTAATCATGGAACCATTAAGGTTGTAGGATTCCGACTGAAAACCACTTTGTCAAGCAGATCAGAGCACTGTGTCACCTCCAGTCGTTCCTTGGACACCTCCAGGGGTGGGCGCTCCGACACCTCTGCCCTGGGCTCTTCCAATCCCTTTCCATTGGGAAATAACTCCTGGTGTCCTCCCCTGGCCCAGCCTGAGGCCGTTCCCTCTGCTCCTGTCCCTGTTCCTGGAGCACAGCCCGACCCCCCCGGCTGTCCCCTCCTGGCAGGGACTTGTGCAGAGCCACCAGGGCCCCTGAGCTCATTTTCTCCAGGCTGAGCCCCTTCCCAGCTCCTCAGTCACTCATATTTCTTCCTCCAACAAAGAGTTAAAAAATCCACTAAATTTAGGACCTCTTGTGCCCCATTTCACGTGTGGCAGCAGCTGAGTGCAGCTGGAGCAAGTCCTAACATTGACTTCCATAGCGCTGGATCAAGTGCGGTGCCGGTGCTCTGAGATGGGACACTGGATGATGTGGTGACCTGTTTGCAAACTGCTTTTCAAACATCATTTAAGCAGATTTCAATACGTGTTGCTCAGTCTGAAGTGTAAAAGTACCGTATCTACCAACAGTAGTGAATTATTTGAGAAAATAGATTAAGAATGGCAAGTGGGACATGTGTTATTGAGAAATGAAGGAGAAGGTTTTTTTTCTTTTTGGAAAAGCTTCCAAAAAAGAGCTGAGCAAGAGCTCACCAGATTTGGCATTTCAAGACAAAGCTGATTTGAGCTGAGTTCAGAAAAAGGTCTCAGTGTCAAATGTTTTCAACCTTTTTGCATTAAATGAACTGAAATTCAGCCAAACCAGATTCCTCAGATTTAGGGAAAAAATAAAAAAGATTCCCTCCCAAACCCAGGAGAAGCAGGCCAAGTTTCATCCTGACAGGAACGTTTTTGCCAAAGCTATAAAAGCTGAAGTGAAAGTAATGATGCTTTATCTGGCATTTATAAGTCACTCTCATCCCAAAAGTTCCTAAAGCACATTACATGGAGCAGGCTGGATTCCCCAGTCCTGAGTCAGACGTTGTTCATGCACATTCTGATTGAAAATGAGGAATTTGGGAGGGCAGGCCTGAAGGCCCCATGCAGGAGCACACATGGATCCCTTTCCACGTGGATTCCCAGTGTGGGAATTCAGCTGCCTGGACTGGGGCCTTGGCTTTGCTGGAGATTCGGATCAGCAAATTCCAGCTGGAGAGAGGTGTTGTCCATCAGCAAACCAGTTCTCACCCTAAACTGGGTTGAGTGGCTCAGTTGCATTTTCTCTGCCACAGCCACATGGATTTTTTACCTGAACTCAATGTTTAAAACTTTCACTACTCAGTGACTTTTTTTCCGAGATTTATCTTGGCTTTAAAATAGTTCTGTTTTCTGCATCAGTGCCTCTCCTAATTCTATGTATACATACATTTCCCATAGATGGCACTGGAATTTCATGTTTTCTTCCTTATGTTTTTGTCCAGATTTTCCCTGTTTGGGGCGGCCAGGTTTATTTTCCCCATATTTAATCAGTAGGTTTTTACTCTTTGTTGTTTTGAGTTGGGTTTTTTCTTTTGCTTGATAATCTTGCAGAGTTCTCAGAACAAAAATTAAAAAATAATTGAATTTTTTTTCCCCTCTTTACTCCTAGATTTTATTATAATTTGCATATTTGATTCAAGAAACTACTTTTGCCAGAAGAAATGAACATTTTAAAGGTTACTGTGTATTCTCTACTGCTGTGAAAATTGGGTGGGAGATGGGCACAGGATCCGTGGTGCCTGATCTTATCCCTCTCCTCCTGCTTTGGGTTCACTCCTCACTATTGACTAAGGGTAGAACAGGGCAAACTGATTCCCTGTATCCCCATTAAACTGAAAATATCCACTTAAGTAATAAGATTTTAATTACTCAAGTCAGAATTTCATATTAAACTCTAATCTGATACATTACCAGCCTAAATTAATGTCAAAAGGTGTCCGTATAGAGACTTTCATTCATTTAATGATGGTTAGTTTGGGGCCTAAACAAATTATTTGCAAAAAAACTCCGCAGCCCGCTGCAGAAATGGCATTTCCAATGCTAATGCACTTTTGATTTCCAATTAGTCCTCGCCTCACTTTGATCAGGAGCCGTTCACCGCGAGCGTTGGGACAAAGGGGAGTTGGGAGGACGTTTCCTTGGATCCTTTCTGCGGTGTGCTGACAGGAACGTGTGTGTTAGGAGTCATTTAATGCCTGGTCACTGGGGTGGGGCACGGGGACCACGTGCTTGGCTCTGTGCCTTCCTTACGGCCTCAGGAAAACCCTCCAACAGGCACAAAATGAGTTTTGTGTCCAGGCCCAAGTGTGTAAACGCTCCGACGCTCTTCCCTCTTCTTGGAGCTGCTGTCTCCAAAATTCCACCCCAGGAATTCTTATGATTAAAAACACTGATCCGCACGGAGCCACGGAGTTTCCTGAGCTGGAAGGGACCCACAAGGATCGAGTCCAGCTCCTGGCCCTGCACAAACACCCCAAAAATCCCACTGGGAGCGGTGTCCAAACCCTCCTGGAGCTCCGGCATTCCCTGGGGAGCCTGGGCCGTGCCAGCACCCTCTGAGGGATGAATCTTACCCTGATATCCAACCAAAACCTCCCCTGACACAACTTCAGGCCGTTCCCTCAGTCCTGGCATCCCTTTATTATTTAAACCTCCCAGAGCTGCCCCTCTGCTTCCCCTCCTGAGGATGTTCCCCCTCTTTTTTTTTTTTTTTAATTTTTTATTAATTATTTCTTCTTTGTCTTTGCTTGGACTCCTCAGCCATTCTTCAGAAGCCAAACCCAGCACTTCAAATGGTGTTTTATGAACCAAAACGAGCCTTTCCCCAGTTTTAAACCCCCAAAGCCTCTTAACACCTTGTAACCACAGGTCCTCACGGAATTAACTACGAAATCCCCGGAAAGGGTTAATCTCTGCTGGCAGTTTGGCCATATTAGAACAATTACAGTGATTCATTGTCTATGTCTAATGGCATAATCTGATTGTAGAGACAGCAGAGTGGGCGTTGGAAAATATACAGCAGCCCACTGTAGTCAGTGTGAGGCATAACAGGAAATGGTTGTGGGTGTTAACCATGTCACAAATGCTGGGATTAAATGCTGACTCCACACCGAAAAGCCAAATAAAGATACGGGAAAGGGCCCGTATATGTTTCAATAACAATTAGGAAAGTATCTAATATTGGTTTTAGCAACAGAAAGGAAAAGTTGGAGTGGAAAACCAAGCACAGGTGATTCTACTTAAAGCTGTATTTACTATCTTCCTAATGTGTGAGCCAATAAGGAAACCTGCTCAGAATAATTTCAGTTCGGAAAGAAGGTATTTTATATTGAAATAAATAGGAAATATAACTCCTGATTATGATATTGTCATTAAGGTACTTATTTTCAATTAAGAATTTTTATTAGCTCTCATCAAGTTGAGTAATGAAAGTGCTGTAAAATATACTTCCTTTCCCACCCAGTCTGCTCCCTCCTGGCCCTTCAGGAGAGGAAGGGAGAAAAGAAGGAAAGGAAAGGAAAGGAAAGGAAAGGAAAGGAAAGGAAAGGAAAGGAAAGGAAAGGAAAGGAAAGGAATACAAGAACAATAAGAGAAGAAAGGAAAGGATGAAAGAAATTTAAATTTATCAGTGTTCTGAGCTAGTTTCCCTTCTGCCCCATCCACAGGTCAGGTTTCAGCCTGACAGGCACTTCGTTCCTTGTCCTTCCCTTCTCCCAGGAAGGGCTGGCCCCTGAGCTCACATTTGCCCAGGATCCCTCCCAAACCCTCTCCAAGCACAGCCACACCACTCCCCAGGGAGAGAAGTGTCTGGGTTTGGCG
>VXBU01015741.1:586369-608491 GCA_013400315.1 Bombycilla garrulus | reverse complement strand
CTTATTAAAATAGGCACATTCATTAACTTTTTAAATATATTTTTTAACAGTTCTGGCCTCTTGGAGGAGCTAATGCAAAGCAAACACTTTTTTTGTTTGGTTTTTTTTTTTTAGGTAAAGGCTTTGAAATCCCAATAAAGCCATTTTAATTGTAAATATATTCGCAGCTGCGTTTTAGCAAATAATGTTATCCAAAATTCTGGTTTACGAAGTTATGATGATTTAAATGGTTCTTCCTCTTTCTTTCTGTCTCTCACCTTTTTCACACAAATTCTCTGGAGGATCTAAAAATAAGCCTCTAGCTATACAAGTCAGTGCTCCAGGTTTATCCCAGAGACTAAGCAGTATTTCACCAAATGCCTTTATTATTTTCTGGGGTTCCTCTGCAATTGTGTGAAACCTCCAAGGTTATTTGAGATCAGATGCGGAAGGAAAGTGGACACATCTGAGGCACGAGTTGGGAGGAGGAGTTTTTCAGAAGCTGTGCCGGATAAATTAAAAATGTGAATTTCTATTTTCCTGGTGCTTGGGTTACGCTTTCAGAGACTTTTGTTTACTCTTTATAAATCTAAAAAATATCTGTAATCAATGGACAAAAGTGCAGATAACCAGAGATATGTGAAATTCTGTGTCTTGCCTCTTGAAAAAAACATCTTAAGCATCAAACCCATGAACTTTTATATTTCATAGGTAAGGGTTTGATTCTACAGCATTAACTTTAATGGAAGGGAAGTCACTTATTTCAGCTGGGGGAGAGTTAAGACCATAAATGGTAGAGTTGGTTTAACCACAACTTTGTAAGATAACAGCATTTATAGATTTTTTCTATTTTTTTTTACTTTATCTGATGAAATTTGAATGTGCACTCCTTGGGTAAACATTTAGATAGCAAAATGTAGTGCTGAGGCAAGGAGAGGAAGATCGAGAGGTTGAGGGAGGCCTAAATGTTCCTTGAAGAGCTCTGTATCCTTAAAATGATATTTCCCCTCTGTCCCAGTACAGCTTCCTGTGCAGGCTGACTTGATTCCTTACAGGCACAGAATCCTGGAATGCTTTGGGTTGGAAGGGACCTTAAAACTCATCCAGTTCCAAACCCCTGTGCCAGGGACACTCTCCACTGTCCCAGGGTGCTCCAGCCTGGCCTTGGGCACTGCCAGGGATCCAGGGACAGCCACAGCTGTGCCAGGGCCTGCCCACCCTGCCAGGGAACAATTCCTGCCCAAAATCCTACCAAACCCTACCTAATTCCCACCTAACCCTACCTAATTCCCACCTAACCCTACCTTCTTTTGCTTTAAAACCATCCCACCTTGTCCTATCACCAAACCCAGGAATCCCCACGTGCAAAACAGAGCAGGGCTGAGGGTATCGAGCTCAGCCAGGGCATCAGCTCACAGAGGCACAAGCCCAGAGCCTCCCCAGCTCGTGGAACCTCTGCTGCGCTTCTCCAGAGCGCTTTGTGGCCCTGGGACGGTGCCTGACCCCAGGAGGAGCCGTGGGGACACAGGGCACAGGTGCTGTCCTGTCCCTGCTGCCAGGACACAGAGCAGCCCCTCAAACACCGCCTTGAAGAGCTGAAACTCCTTTACGGCAGGAAGAATAAAGCAGGATTTCACAGTCACTTGT
Source organism: Bombycilla garrulus (assembly GCA_013400315.1). Classification (NCBI taxonomy): domain Eukaryota; kingdom Metazoa; phylum Chordata; class Aves; order Passeriformes; family Bombycillidae; genus Bombycilla; species Bombycilla garrulus. The sequence goes on along the minus strand of VXBU01015741.1, from coordinate 606,865 downwards.
CTCTGCAGTAACCAGCTTCTCACTTCCCCCAGCACTCCCCGGGGGCCTCGGCTACTTCAGGTGCTCTCCTCTGTTTATGGCCCTGCTGCAGGATCAGTTTTCCCTAAATCCCCTCGTTCTGGCTGTCGGGGTGGATTTGCCCAGCGAAGGGTGACTGAGGATGGCCTTGTGATTAGGCTAATTAGCTCATTTGTGTTTTGCCCCCTCTCTGCGCCTCCCACTGAAGCCCCAGGGTCGGGCTGGGTGTGTGGGGCTGGAGCCCATCCCTGCTGAAAGGTGCCCATTCCCTGCTCTGCTTCCCATTCCCAAACGGGCGATGACGCATGTGGTACCTGCTGCTTTTCTGAGCTTTTGTTCCTAAAATTCTCTTTAGAATCCTGGGCTAGAGCACAAGTCTGATGAGGAGAGGCTGGGGGAGCTGGGAAGAGGCTGGAGAATCCCTGAGGAGCTGGGAGGGGCTGGAGAATCCCTGAGGAGCTGGGAAGGGAATGGAGAATCCCGGAGGAGTTGGGAAGGGGCTGGAGAATCCCTGAGGAGCTGGGAAGGGGCTGGAGAATCCCTGAGGAGCTGGGAAGGCTCAGCCTGGAGCAAAGGAGGCTCAGGGGCCCTGGTGGCTCTGCACAAGTCCCTGCCAGGAGGGGACAGCCGGGGGGGTCGGGCTGTGCTCCAGGAACAGGGACAGGAGCAGAGGGAACGGCCTCAGGCTGGGCCAGGGCAGCTCAGGGTGGATTTTTGAGAACAATTCCCTCAGGGAAAGGTTTGTCCAGGCCTGGCCCAGCTGCCCAGGGCAGTGCTGGAGTCCCCATCCCTAGAGGGATTTAAAATCCATATGGATGTGGCACCTGGGGACACGGGGCAGTGGTGGCACTGCTGGAAAAGAGTTGAACTTGATGATCTGAGGAGGTCTTTTACAGCCTAAACAATTCTGGGATTCCATCCTGGTGTGTCTGAAGCAGAATTCAGCACTGAACCCGTGGCCCCAGTCCACCACAGCTCTGCCATGAGGAATATTTATCTTTCCCATACCTGTGAATCACCTGAGGGGAAAAAATCACAGAAACTGACTTCAGAACTCCAAAAAAACATTTCAATATTGCAAACCAGTCGTGCAAATTTTGCTTTTCCTGCATGGCTCTGTTTAGAACCCTGTAAGAGACTTTCTCTGTCTGAAATCCTCCAAATTCCAGCAAACAGCATTAAAAAGGGGGCGTGCACGAGGTGCAGCCCTCAGCTGTTGCTCGTACAATGGAATGAGGCTGTGTTTTGTAAATGAGCGTGCACAGCCCTTACGTGATTTACTTTATACCTACAGTAAATTTTCTTGCAGGAGATTTTATGGTGCCTGGTTGAATCGTGAATGTTCAGTCAAACCTTCCTCCAGCCGAGGCAAATAGAAGCCAGATCTGCCGAGAGAAAGTAACAAGGAGTTTTTGTTAATGTCTATTCCTGCCCCGAGTAAGAGAACAGTAATTCTACCCTAATGAAAATTAAATTTACTACCTTTTGTTTGTAGTTGTATCTTAAAAAACCCAAAGGCGCACACCCTTGTTAATCACCATGAACAGCTCTCTTCAACCAGCAGAATGACAAAAGAGCACTAAAATGCTCTGGCCAGATTCCAGGTGGTTTTGTTTTTTGTTTTGGTGGGTTCTCTTTTTTTGTTGGTTTCTTTTTCTTTTTTTTTTCCCTGGACTTTCCAAAAAAAATTCCCATAACATGCTTTTTTCCCATGTTTTTCCATGATTCATAAACCTGCTTTTATCCAGTCCATGAAAGGACCTCTCTCCATTATGTAGACTAGAGCTGACACATTTATGTGCAAAATTGCTGGAGCATTTACACCACCATTCATCAAGGCAGCGTCTGTGCTCCAGGAATATTCCAATCACCTGGCACAATCAGTTTCACACACATTCACAAATTCTTGGAAGACGGCGTTGTTGTAACACATAACAAAACATAACAACCGCTGAGCTACAGGGTCAGGCATCCAGAAAGCTGCTTTTGCTTTCACAGTCGTGCACAGGAATTCAAATTAACCAGTGCCACGATGTTATTGATGTAATATTGAATAATAAGGGATCTGTGGAAAATGGGAGTATCAATTGGTTCAGGAAATTGCTAATAAATACAGTTTTTATTCCTGAAATGACCAGCTGAAATCCAGCCTGTGCTGCTGGTAGTTGCACTTACCTGACTTGGTTCTACATGGCCTGTAAAAGAGGAATATTCGGTTTTCTCTTTGTTATAAAATATTTGATCACCATCCCCTATTAGAAGTTTCCCAGAGAATTGTCCAAGGCCAGAATGGACGAGGCTTGGTACATCCTGAGGTGTCCCTGCCCATTTTAGGGGAGGAACTGGATGAGGTTTGAGGTCCCTTCCCACCCAAACCATCCTGGGATTCTGTGATTCCAGGCTGAGGAGCCGCACACCCAGCTCATCAGGTGATTGTAAAAAAACAAAAACTGAATTATTCTGCAGCCTTGGGGAGGTCAGCTCCTCCCTGACATGTGATACCAGACCCATGGGATGTGTCTTGGCCATCCTCAGACAGGACAGGTTTGGATTTTCTAAATGTGGGGGAGGCAGGTATTTAACTTTCAAAATCACTGTGGCTGTCAGGTGAGAAAAGCATTTATTTCCATGAGGATTTTCACTGACTGTACTTGCAAAGATTTTTAAAAATTGCCTAAATAAGTATTTACATGATACTGTAACCCAGAATGGTTTCAAAGGAGCCTTTATGATCTGTCAGGTCAATAATCTGCATTTTTAAAAGTCCCTGAATACATATTTGCATGATCTGTATTTCAAAAGCTCTAGTAAATATGTATTTGCACAATAGACCATAACAATCTCTTTTAAGCCATCGTGGTCTATATATAGTGTTAATCCTCATATATTCCAAAGGAGTTTTATTTTCCAAAATAGCTTTTATTAATAAGATGTTCAGATGCTGCCGTTCTGAGGGCGATAGAAGGATGTAATCAAAAGGGATGAGGGCGGCTTTTCATGCAATTAAAAACTGATTTAAAAGTTAGGCCAGCAGTGGAAGGGAGCGCTTGGGTCTCGCCTCTCTGGCAGCCCACAGACTTTTCGTAGAAATCTCCTTTTTTGTGGAACAGAGAAATAGGGCAGAAAGGCTTTGAGTCAGGGTTTGAGACAGAACATCAGAGCAACAAATCCACGAACCCAAATGTTTTTACACCAAGGTCTGCTTTGACAAATGTGCTGCTGTTTCTGTGTTTCCCTGCAAAGAAAGACTGGAAATATCCTTTTGCAGAGGCATGGCTGGGTTGGGGCGCTGACATCTCAGTGAGTTCCCTGTCTGGAAGTGCCCAAGGCCGGGCTGGACGAAGCTTGGAGCAGCCTGGGACAGTGGGAAATGTCCCTGCCCTAAATCCATGATGGGCTTTAAGGTCCCTTCCCCCCCAGACCATCCCCTGTCTTTGGGATATGATCAGCTCCATGCCATCATCAGGGGCAGGTTTCCTCCATTTCTTCAGGGGGTTGTGCTGGAGGATCTCCAGAAGTTCCTTCCACCTTTAACTATTCCTGATTCTGGACAGACATAAATTACCAAATCCATCGTTTTTAGTCACAGCTGAAAGTGGGCTTCAAAGCTGAAGATGGGAGCTGAGGTTTGTAAGAGAAAACCACATCTATTAAAATTAGGAATTCTTCGTTCCAGCCAGCTTTGCTTTTCATGCATGTGAGCCTCTTAAACACAAAGATTGGATTGGTTTAATTTCTTTTTAAAAGACATTTGGATAATTTTTGAAATATTGGGTCTTGTCCTGGCTTCAAATCCTAAAAGAGATTTTTCTGTCACTGTGACAAGACCTCAGTTTTCACTTTCAATGCATTGAATATGATAATTTATGTATAATTATGTTATCAGACACGGAGCAGAGGTGAATGTTGTTTTATCACTGCTAAGAGCATTATTGTGAAATTATCAATATCCTGGTTGTAACAACACCTGTCTTTAAATATCCAATCCCGAACTAACTCTGCCTTCTGGTACAATCAGAAATTATTAGATATATAAAATTATAGAGGGTTTGATGACTTCAGTTGTCTTCGCTGTGAACAGATATTCCATTTCTCCAGCTGCTTGAATTATTTGTTCTTATTTTCATATTTCTGGAATTAACTTATCTTGGTGGCACAGCTTCAGTCTGAGTCCTTCACTCCCAGCAGTGTGCAGACCACAACTTTTGGTTGTGGGATGGCAAAACCTAAATAAATAAACCTAAATAAATAATCCTAAATAAATCCCCTGTCCCCAGACTTTGGCCACGCTGCCTCCACCCCAAACGAGGTTTTCCTGCTCCTCCTCCTCTCCTGGGCATGTGGTGCAGGTGAGGGAAGGAGCCTGCACATATTGTTTCTGTTTGCAAAGGAAATACACCCTGCACTTTCCCTGGACATAAATTCAGCCAAAGTGGTATGGCATTAATCAGGTGCAGAATCTGGAAAAATCATACCGAGACTTTGTGTCTTGTATTAAAAGCAGCAACTTAGGGCTGGTTAGTTTGTTTATCGAAAATGTTTTATTAACACTGCACCTTGCAGAAAGGGAAGAACAGGACAAAATGGGATTATTTCTCCATCCACTCCCAGCTCAGATTTTCTGCATAAACAATTTGGAGCACGAACTGCAAAAATAAACAGGTTGGTGCTGGATCCTACATGGAGTGTGAGTCCCTCAGATCCTGGGGAATGGCAAACAGTGCTGCCTATTTCCAGACTTACGAGGGCTCCTCACATAAATCTGAGTCAAAGATTAAACTCAAGCTTGCTGGAGCTCATGTGGCTTCCCCTGCAGGGCTGTGATGCAGCACCTTGGCTTCTCGGTGTTTAGGTTTGGATCACACAGGAGAACATCCCACCTGCTCCAGCACCAGCCCAGCCCCAAGCAGAGCAGAGGCAGCCCCCAAATACAGCATCCCTCATTTTCCCTGCGCTGATAATTGCCCATTAACACAATGCAAACTGAAACCCCTCTCCTAATGCCAGAGCCCCGGCGCACAAAGCTTTCCTTGCTCCATTAAAAAGACAATTTTGCCCGTGCGGTAATGGAAAACGTCACATTCAAAGAGGAAAGTGGGTGCCTCTAAGTATTTCATATTTTACAGGAATATGTTTTAAATGAAATACTGCCTGACAGATAAATTACTGAGGCTTTGCATACGGGCCTGGCTGATTTAGTGCTACCAGCAGCGCAGATGGTTGGCGACAACTTTGTAGGTGCTTAAACATCTCAGTACACGAGTGCAATTCTTGCACTAATGCAAACCACTTGTGGAGTGACCCCTCCTATGTAATGTTTTCCATTGAGAGAAATGATTTGGACTTCCAGAGGAAAAAAAATGTAATATACAAATTACTCCAGGTAACCCAGAGCCTTTAAAAAGAAGAGAAATGCAATTATACCTGCTCTTGGCAAGCACAGTTTAATGAAAACAGAAGTCTGAAATGGTCTTTCTAAGTTTCAGACTTACAACAGGTCCCTACTTATTAGCAGAGTGGTTGTACCAGCAATTTGTTTTTGTAATTATGTTCTTTGTGGTCTACACAGTTTTCAAATAGTGATGCTAAAAGGACAGCTGGAAATACTGTGAATTGCTTACCTAATCCCCAGTGAGAATAAAAATAGATAACAGTAAATGAGACTGTGTGGAGGGAGCTAAATTAACAGGCAAAGCTGAGGGGTTTTTTTAAAGACACAGTATCCTTCAATGTATGCATTAAAAGATGGAGATGAAATGTATTAAATATCAGTAGGAATACTCGGCCCTTTGATGACTTGAATGAGGAGCAGAGCTCATTCCCTGGCTGAAAACACCGCACTCTTGTACAAAGCAAATAATGAGCTTGACCACAAAATGCTGATATTTCTCACGGAAAAGGGAGCACCGAGGCAAAATGGTCAGTAATGGAGCAAGGTTGGTTCTCCTTCCCAAGCTGGTGTTTATTCTCCAAAGAAACTCCCGGATTCCTGCTTGAACAGGAGTTTGACTGGGTTTCAAAGGTGGTCACTCCTCCAAGCAGCAGCGTTTCCCCGGCACCGGGGAGCTGCGCTCACTCCTGCCTGGAGATGGGGAGGCTGCGTCCCACGGGACACCGGGAAATGCTCCTTTTCAAAGAAACTCGGCCAATTTCAGAAAATCTGGAAAGATATAAGCTCCAGCTTGAGGCTTGCGCAGCCACACGGCCAGGCTCTGCTGGGGTATCCTTCCTTTGGTTTTCCGAGCACAGCCTCGCCCGTTTCACTTTAATTTGTCAGGATTGCCTTGGCGCTTGCCGTCAGTATTTAAATCTCTTCAAAGCTTTGCTGTTGAAGGACAGAGGCCACCTGTAGCTGCATGCTGTGGATGCACCTTCCCTCCACGAATCAAGGGCCACCAAGGCTTTGAAATTTGAGCTTAACAAGGATTTTTACCTGCATTTGCGTAGCTAACAAGCGAGCCAGGCTACTGGCGGGTATCAATCAGCATTTCATTATGCCATTTTGCATTAGCCGAGGATGTGACCTGCACTATTCCCTCCTGCAAAGCAGCAGCTCGGAGCTGTCATTTCCTTGAAGATATAAAGGTAAAGGCCTGATGGAGCAGGGAGCTGACATTTGCTCGGGGAAGCTCGCAGGAGCAGCGGGCAGCTCCCAGCCCCGTGCCTGCCGTGGAAAGCCAGCCCTCAGCACTCGAGAGTTTCTCTTCCTGACATCCCCTTTCTTCTCACAGATTCCTCCCAGGTCTGGGAGGGAAGGGCTGGCCTGCACGGAATCCAAACGTGCAGAGCAGAGCCAAGAGGAAATTCCCGTTTCCCCAGATCCAGGAGCTGAGTGAGCTCCCCGCGTGTGCTCGGCTGCAGCCTGGGTGTGGTGGGGTTGTGTGAGGAGAACGTGGGCTCACCCAGATCCAAGGGCTGCGCTGGAGGTCCTGATCCAGAACAAACTGAAATCAAAGGAAAGGCTGACCTTGGTTTCAAGGAAGTCCCTGGAACAGCACGGTTAAGTGAATTATTTTCTGAATGTGTCCAAACAATCAGCGAGAGGTCGCCTTGGGAAATGGTTCCTTGGAGTTGTTCAGTGGCTCTCTGCAGGTCCAGGGATTTTGAGAAGCACCAACAGGACTTACCTGTGGTTTTATACCGCACGTTCCTCTAACTGAGTCCATCCATCCCCCCGGATCCTGACAGTTCATGAATCGTCTGCTACAATAAATAAAACCCCTCCACATCCCTGGAGATGGGGAGGAGAACGTTCTCTCCTTGCCTGTTAAATTTGGCTGTGTGGGAAGGGGGCCTACAGTGGTTTTCATTTTTAGTATTGAGTGAGCCAATATAAAGTGTGGTGTATTTTCCTTAAGGACTTTCTGGATCTCTGTATCCCAAGCCAGGTAAGAACAGAACAAGAGGGAAGTCACTTGGTTTTGTGCCTGGAGTGAGGCTTAAGCTGTTCAAGGCCAGAATAAACATGAAGCAAATGAAATAAATGCAAGAGGGGAGAGGTGCTGCTGTTTAGCAATGAGCAGAGCTTGGAAGAGGAGACTCAGTTGCCTCCCCCTGGGAATGCCTGGGCTGCCATTCCTGCTGGCATTGCCCATCTTCCCGGCCCCAGGCAGAGCTGTGTCCTCAGCCAGTTCTCTTGTGTTCCAGGGATGCTCCAGCACGGGTTGTTTCCAGCTCCATCCTGGAGCAGCTGAGTGTTTCTGATCACCTTCACAAATCTGGAGCTGTTCCACCCCCTGGCCTGGCTCCAGGTGGCAGGATGAGGTTTCATGGGATTTCAGAACCACAGACTGGTTTGGGTTGGGAAGGATCTTTAAGGATTTCATCTCGTTCCACCCCACGAGCAGGGACAACTTCCACTGGCCCAGGTTGCTCCGAGCCCCATTCTGCCTGGTTTTTAATACTTCCAGGGATGGGACATCCACAGCTTCTCTGGGCAATGTGATCCAAAACCTGTTCCCTGACTTCTCTGGGGAATTTGTTTGGTCTGTACTACAAATGACTTTTAAACTGTGTTTTGTTGTGACCATTTCCAGCCCTGAGATTGTCTGCACTCTCAGAAAGATCACAGGCTAAATATAAATACAAGTCTTAAAATTAGCAAAAAGACAAAAATTAGTAAAACTTAAAATTCCAGCACTGATAGTCTTGAAAACTGATTTGTGAGATGAAATTTCAGTCATACACCTTATACCAGCAGGTACATGCAAAACTATAGATTACGCACAGTAATATAAAATCCCTCAAAGGCAGATTTGTCCTGGGTATTTAGTCCACCAAGCTGAAGTATTAAGAATATTTCAGGGGAAAAAAAAGAAAGCCAAAACACATCCTTTTCTTTCCTCTGAAGTGACATCAGCAGAACAGCACAGTCCATGGTCAGAGAGGGTGGTAGCTCCAGAAAAGAGGCAGCCTGGATGTTCAAAGTGAAAAGGATTTTCAGGATTACAGACTGATTTCTCATTTCCTCCCCGTTTGCAGCTCCCCCACAAAAGGGAAATGACAACAAAAGGGGCTTCTCCTTCCCTCTGGTTAAGAAACCCAAGTGCAACAACAGCTGATGTTCCACCTACAAACCCAAATAGCCTGCCTAATGTTCAGGAAAACCCTTTAACTGTCAGGGAATTTCAAATTTTAATCGTATTTCTTATTTCTCTGCTGCAGCCTCCAGGCCATGATGTTGTGAATTCACTAAACAAAATCTAAACTCACAGGCCCACAACAAACTGAGGAGGTGGGGAGTTTATAACATTTTACTGTGGCACAAAGCTCATCCTCACAGCTGCTGCCAGGTAACCTCAGGATGTTCTGAAGTTCTTCAGCGGCTCCAAATTTGGGGAAACACCTTCCTAGACTTCTCAGAGTGGAATTTGTAGGGAAATGCAGACTCCAGGTGTGATCCCCATCCATGCAAGGTTATCAGAGAACCACACAGAATGTCCTGAGCTGGAAGAAACCCACAAGGATCGCCCAGTCCAACTCCTGGCTCTGCACAGAACCTTTCCAAGAGTGCCTCCACGTGCCTGAGAGCGTTGTCCAAACATTCCTTGAACTCTGGGAGGGTTTATGTCACCACCTCTGCCCTGGAGGGACTGTTCAGTGCCTGACCTTCCTCCTTTTCCTAAACCTCGACCTAATAAAGAATTTCTAGATAAAAATCCTGTAAAAAACGTTGAGCAGGAGCAGTTTGCGTGTCTGAGCTGTGGGGTGAGCCCAGGGTGCTCAGCACTGTTACAGCTGGGGATTGCTGCCATCTCAAAGCCAGATCTGCCAGGCTGAGCTGGCTAAAATGTAAATAGACAGGTAGGATGGAGTGCCCAAAAGTAGATATGAATCAGAGGGACAGCATGGTCCAAAAGCAGCATCCAAAATACGAGGGGTGTGGTTAGTGTGACAATACCGAGGGTTACCTGAGGGCAGGGATCTGGTCCCAAAGGCAGGGCAGGGATCTGACCTTGTACGTCAAAGAGAGAACCAGAACTAGGAATAGGAATTCTCCCAGGGTTTTGGGTTTATGCTTTCTGCCTCAGTCGGTTCAGTTCCTCCCCAGCACCCTCCACCCCTGCCTGGATGGGATCCTGCAGTGCTGGAGAGCCAGAGCCGTGGCCAGGCTGCACTCAACATCCCTCCCTGCAAACTCCCGAGCCGGGACAGCCACCCCGACCAAATCGGAGAGCTCAGATTTACAGGGAGGATAAAGCCTCAGCATCCCCGGGGCAGCGCCTGCTGCCACCTCGGAAAGAGCTCGGGGACAGGGAGCAGCTCTGCGGCTGCAGGCGGGGAGGGGGCTGCTGCTTTGCTGCTGCTTTGCTGCTGCTTTGCTGCTGCTTTGCTGCTGCTTTGCTGCTGCTTTGCTGCTGCTTTTCCCTCCCAGGTGGAGGGCTCGCTGCTCTTCCCAGCAGAGGAATTGTGCCATTCCCCCGAACAGAGCCGAGCTGGCGAGCGCGGGGCTGGTGCGAGTGCCAGCCCTGCGGGGCTGTGCCCGCTCCCGATCCATCTGCAGACGCAGCCCGTGCCAGCGGCTGGGCAGGGTGGGCCATTAGAGGGAAAAGTCCACAGCATAATTAAAAAAATAAGAAGCCAAAAATCATGTTTTTCCTTGCTACTCGGATTTTTCCCCCATTCTGTTTAAAATTCCCTGGTGGGTTTAATCAAACACAAGAGCTTGGTCAATTTAGGGATATTTTTTTTGCGGGGGGAGGGAAAACACTCAATGTTTTTTGGTGAGGTTTTTGTATTTTTTGTGTCTTTTAAAACCAAAGGGAAATAATGGCAGCTTTGCCAAGCAGGTTTTCCCAAGTTCTCATAGCTCTGCATTATGTGGCTCTGTGACTGGAGCAGGCTCCAAGCCTGACTTCCAAACGACCTGGAAAGGGTCCTAAACCAATGTGGCTGCAGGCAAGTGGGAGCTCAGCTCAGTGGATGCTGCAGCGCTGCAGGAGACAGACAGGAATCCCAAATTGTGAAATCTGCCTCACCTCCAAAAGGCAGGAAAACTCACAGACTCCAGGCTTGTAGTTTTAAAGGTATTTAGTGACATTGTTTTCCTGGAGATGTCTGGGTAAGGCCCAGCTTAAAGCTCTGTCACCCAAATAAATAAATAAATAAATTGTAATAAAAAAAAAAGGTGACGCTATTTTATCTTGTTATCTCTGTGAGACAAAAAAATAAATAGAAGTGGTAAATACATGACAACAATTGCTTTTTACCTTTCCATCACTCGAAATATTGAATCTCGCCCTGGCTGAGTCCCAGATGGTGAAGCATTTAACTTCATTTTCTAACCTCTTTTGGGGCTCCGTTTAATTTATTAAGAGGTTACTCTCAGGACAGATCACGCGACACGTAAGTGTAAATTGAACCCGGTGTATCTGTGATTTACTAACTGGGTGCCTTGAGAGCTCCAGGGTGGTGCTTCTGTCGTACAGGAGCTGTGCTGGGTGCCTGGAGAGAGCCCAAATCCAGGATTTCCTTCCCCACGACAGTGTCACATCTTAGGGCTTCTTGCTGCCTCTCCCCTGAGCTGTGCAAGCAGCGAGCTCAGATTTCAGCTCCTGCCACAGCCTCAGCCCTGGCCTGGAAGAGAATGTCTTGGTCATCAGCCTGGTGAGCACCTTCAGCTCCTCCACATCCAGGTCAAGCTGTATTCTCATGTTTTCTTCTCCTGTTGTAGGAATTCATCATCTTTCCTGGCCCCACTGCTGCCTGTTGAGATGAGAAATGTACCAGAGCTGGAAATCAGCGACAAATCCATGTATGTGAATGTACCAGAGCTAGAAATCAACAAATCTGTGTATCTGCATGTACCAGAGCTGGAAATTAGCAACAAATCCATGTATGTGAATGTATCAGAGCTAGAAATCAACAAATCTGTGTATCTGCATGTACCAGAGCTGGAAATTAGCAACAAATCCTTGTTTTCCAGTCTTTCCATGCTTCTCTAAGTATTTCTCCTTCCGGGGCACTGCACCATCCCCTGCTGCTGTCCCACCCCAGGCTCCTCAGGGTCACCTGCTCTTCATGGTCGTGACACCACCGGCCACACTTGTGGTCACCCTGCTCGTTCCAAAATCCAGGGATTACCACCGGGATAATGCACTCCACGGGAATAGGATCCCTTCAAGGAATGGCCACCAAACCCAGCGCTGGTGCAGGAGCATCCCCTCCGCACACGGGGCTGTGCCCAGCAGGGCTCTGGGATAAAGGAGGAGAGTTTGTCTCCAAGAAGAGATTGGGAACATTCCCAGGTGAAGGAAGAGTGAGCAGTGACCTCCCTGCGAGTAACGCGGGGGGATGTGTGCCAGGGAGAGCTGGTGGAGCCGATGGAGCTGTTCTATCCCGGCTTTTGGAGCTGCGGTTATTAATTTAGTATTATGTGAATTCCAGCTGTTGATCCCGTGTTTTACCCCCGATCGGGAAAAACAGCCACTCCCTGAGACCGAGAGCGGATGGATTCTGGAGCTGGCGGTGCAGGAACACCCACCCGAGCTGGTGGCCTCGGCCAGCGGGGACTCAGCGCGATGCCCGGGGCTCGGGGAAGGAATTTGGAATTTGGAATTTGGCGGAGCACGGGGCTGGGTCTCCACAGCTGGGGGGAGCTGAAGAGCCGCTGAAAAGGGCTTTGGGTTGAAGGAACCTCCTCCTCCTCCTCGGCAGGGCAGGGGAAGGGGGAGTGCAGAGCCCCGGCCATATGTTTGGGGCCAGTCATCATAAATGACCCCACTCCTGCCTCGCTCCGTGCCCAGGACGAGCACAGCGAGTTTTTGTTAGGAACAGAGATAAACTCTGGGTTGGCTCATCCTCCCAGCAGCTCCCGCAGGTAAAACCCAACCCTCCCACCCTCCAGCAGCACCTCGATCTGGCAAAGCCGGTCGGTTCTCCCTGTCCACTGCTGATACTCGGCGTTTAAACCAATTACACAGACATTTCAGTCTCTTTCACATGGCAGCACATGGCCCTTGTAAGCCTTCGGGGTTGGGGGCGAGCAGGGGGGTGTTGGCTTTTGCGAGCGGTGTGTACATTAATTCCAACCTAAAGAGCTGCAGTAAATCACTTAATGCCTGAATCAAGTCAGTTGTTGTTGTTTTGGCGAATTGGGACCATATTGGGGACTATAATAACCTAATAATGGACAGTGCAGGCATAGACCACACTGTAATGTATATTGTAGGGAATATGGTAATAGTCTGAAATGGCAATTCTCCTAAATAAATAGCACATCAACTTACTTAAACCTAATCATAAATGGGACAAATTGGACCCATGTGCAAACAGAAACCTGAGCAGAACGCAGGAGTTAAAGAAGCCATTGTTTCCCAGCCTGACCCTGGGCAGAGAAAGCCTGTGTCAGGTTACATCTGTTAAAATGATTCTAATGCCAGCCCAGTATTTTAATTATAAATATATAAAACATTTAATAAGAAGACATTCTGGGCTTTCTAAGCCTTTAAAAACTGGATGTGGGCGGAGTGGGTAGAATGGTATTCCATGTGCCCCAGACAGAGTGCCAGCGTATAATGATTGAATGTTTTCCTGTAATAAATTGAAAAAATCTGGTTTGTAAGAATGGATCCAAATCACTTGGCATTAGAAAGGTAATTTGTTACCTAGCTTCCTCTTGGAAACAGACTGCTTCCAAGTTTGCTGGAACTTACTTTCCAGGGACTGTGATGTCCAAAAAGAGAAAGAAAGAGAGACCAGGATGCTCAGGGCTCTGATGTTGAAACACACACACGATGTTTTTTCCTGCCTCTCTTTTTTTTTTTCTTCTCAGCTTTCCAGTCCTCTCTCTCATGACTCCAAACACAAGATCCAGCAGCCAAAAAAAGAGGGGAAAAAAAAAAAAGAGGTTACTCAGGACAAAAGCCAGATCTATAGCCACCTTCTTTGTACCTTTCCAAATCTCAAGCCTGCTTAATTATGATTAATTGCCACATGGATAATCAGATACAGTTTCAAAAGGTTGGAGATGACAGTCCAAGGACACCAGGGAAGAAGGAAGGTTCGCCTTTGTTACAAACAAAAAAGAAGAAAAAAAAAAAAAAAAATATATATATATACCAGGTCCCTTCCTCAGCCCATAACCTTTTCTTATTTTAACAATTCCAAACGGAATTAATACCATCAGTATATTGTTCCTGCTCCTGGGAATTGAACTTCAACTGTACAATTTCTGCAGCTGTCAGTTTTTGCAGCCCTCCTGTCAATAACGCAATGTTGGGGTGCCCTTCTTCTTGAATGAAAGCAGTTTCAAGTTTCTGCTTTATGTCTGTGCTTTCTGGGTGGTGTGACATGATGAGAAAGTATAAAAAATAATAACAGCAGTTAAAAAGCTTCCACTCTTGACTTAACTGGATCAAATGTAATAGACTACAGTCTTTTCTCCTGATTTCCTTTGCTTGTTTTAGAAAACACTGTGAAAAGTGCAGGAGATTTTGTCTTGCCAGCTCTTTCCTCCATTTAAAATCCCTTTGGCTAAGTCAAGGATCACAGTATGTCATTTCCAGCCTAACAGAAGTGCTGGGCCTTGTTCAGCTCCTATTACTAGGAGGCAAATCCCTAGGTTGCAGGCGCCAGTGTTTCTGTGTTTGGCTCCATTCCCAGTATTGTTTCCTTCATTACATTCCAGAGTGCCTCTCAGCCAGTTAATGTTTGCACTGGGAGGTCCAAATATCCAGCAATCAGCACTGAACTTTTCTCTTTTTGTTGAGAATTGCAGGTTTCAAATGCAATCACTGGCTTTAAAGAAAAACTTGCAGGTGAACACAACAGCACTAATTTCCATTTTATTCACTAACAGTTATATTTTCGGCAGTTTCTCCATATGCACTCGTAAAACGCCTTCAGAAGATGTCTGGCTTTTTCAGACCTCGTACAGGCTGGGGTTGCTCAGGAATTTTGGGGTAAGGGCTGCCCTCTGCACATCCCTCCCACCCCAAAACCCCATCAGCACAACCTCCACGCTCAGGCGTTAATGCTGGAAATTCTTCCTAATAATATGAACACACCCTTATTTTTATTTCAAACATGCAGAAATATATTTTAGTGGCTGAGGAAAGTGGATGCAATAATTTAGGTGTTGTGAAGGGTCAATGTCAGGCTCCCCCCTGTGAGATTTGGTTTCTAAATTACTTTTGGTATCATTTTATTTTCTCTTGGTGTCATTTAATTGATAGAGCAAGGACAACTTGCAGCCTTTTGTGCTGTTTTAAGCATTGGGAGGCATGGAGAGGATTCACAGTTTTTTTGGGTTTTGTTTTTAATTTTTTTCTATGAATATTGAATATTTTCCCATGTGTCTGATCATGAGCTGCTCCCAGGGTGGACGGACACCCCTGAGAGCAGCACCTCGGATTCTCCTGCCACCTGAAACTCCTGTAAACAGCAAGAAAACTTCCTGTAAATGACAGAGGAAAATATCTTTATTTTCAGGAGCTGTGCCAGGCTGCACCTCAGGCAATTTGAATTGTACTATAGGAACACTGTCAATAAGACAGCCCTGTATAGTTTCCTCTCTACAGGTTTACTATGAAGTTACAAAAACCAACCACGGGTCGTAGGCTCGATTACACAATTAAACAAACCCACGGTATTTCCTCGTGGGGAAACGAAAAAAAAGTAAATTTAAAAATTAAAAAAAATTAAAATAAAAATGTGTCCAGGCTGGGAAATCCTCAGTGTTTTCCATAAAGCCTCCAGCTATGCTTCCACCCGTGATCATATGTCATATGGATGGTGTCACCGTGTCCTAAGGGTGCTCGCTCGCAGCGATGAGATCGGATTCATGGAAGTGGATATGCTCAGGGAGAATACTAATGCTAACTCAGCCTAAATAACAACACTGCCAAAGGAGGCAAGCCAGAGATGAAATACAGCGGATTTCAGGAGGCGACAAGCTCTCATTTATTAAGATCACAGGCATTTTACAGGTTACAAATCATAAAGCAGAAATAACTTCATAATATACAGGTCAGGAATGTGCCTGGGATATTGAGGAACTATTTCCTTGGCAATAATCTGCCAGAGATAGTCAGGAGCGTGCGTTTTCTGGCACAACAAATCACTGCTGATTAATTTTGTCTGTCTTTGTCTCAGAGAAGCGACGAGACACTTCAGTGTGTGTTTGGTACTTACTCCACTTCCGCGCTATTCTTCCTCGGCGCATAATTTTTTGCAAGATAGGCCAAACACAATAGTCTTTGTTTTACCCCTTTGACATCATTTTTGCCTGAGCACAGCGTGCCTGACTCGGTTAGCTCAGCAGAACCGAGGCTCCTGTGGCAGCCCAGCCTGGAGGGTGATGCTGCTCTGAGCCCAGAGAAGGATTTTTGGGAGAGGAGCAGCCCCTCTGCCACCCCTGGAAAAGTGCACCCAGCGAGGAGGTGCAGAAGGTTCCTTCACCATGGACCTGCAGCAGCAGCAACAAACTGGAAACTTTTTCCTCCCTGCTGGCACTCAGGGATAAATCCCAGCTCCGGTCATGGGAATTACAGCAAGAAAAGAAGCTGGAGTTTCCTGTTTGAGGAGCAGCAGAAGCAGGGCTGGGTGCAGCTGGGAAGATATGGGAAGGGCTGGACAGCTCTGTGGCATCTTTCCCCAGGTTTTATTTATTGGATCCTGGAGCCAGCTGGGCTGGATGGTGGTCAGCCTCACACAGGAGCTTCACAGCACCCCTGGAAGGAAAATACGTCTGATAAAGAATGTCAAACCCCACAGCTTTCCTAACGTTAACTCAATATTCACCGCTGTTAAACACCAACAGGTCAGGATGAAATGTCTCCAAAGCAGGTGCAAACTTCTCCAGGCAGCCTGTGCTGGTGGGGTGACAGCCCGCTGTGGTTATTGGAGTGTTCTCTCCACCTTCCCCAAGTTTCAGTGCCTGATAGATTCCCTGCTCCAGACTGGCTATAACGGATCACCCTGAAGGAGAGGCAGCTCAGGAAACGAGAGCGGTGTGTGTTAAATCAGGGCTCAGGGGACCTGGGCAGGCAGAATTCGCTGCTGTGACAGTCAAACACCAAGCAGGAACACGCAGGGGAAGGCAGTGCTCATTATTGTGAAGTGTGTTCATCACACAGGGACATTCCCAACCCGGCCTGGGACACTTCAGGGATCTGGACGCAGCCACAGCTTCTCTGGGCAGCCTGTGCCAGGGCCTCAGCACCTCCTTGGGAAGGATTTCTTTCCCAATATCCCAGCTAATCCTGCCTCTGGAAGTTAAACCTTCCCTCTTTCAGTTTTGATTGCTTCAGGTAGAGCAACATCTCCCAAATTCACCTCCCATCTCCACATCTCCCAGATGAGAGAAAAATAATGAACCCCAACTCCGGGTGATGCTGCCCCAAAAATTGCACATGGGGGAAGCCTCTTCTGCCATTGGGGGTGGCTGCAGGGATTCCTGGCTCTCCTTCTTCCACTGGGAGAGTGCAGAAAATTTCTGTGGAAAATTTTTCCAAGTGGGGCTGATGGAAAGCTGGAGAGGTGGCTCCTTTCTCTCTTTACCTAATTTATCTCCCACAGGGTTGAAGCCCTCCCAGAAAACGGCGTGGTTGTCACTGCTCCTGTTGTCAATACTCACCTCCTGCTCACGTCCCCAAAGCTCCCACCTTCATCCTCATCCCTTTTTCCCTCCAGAATAACGACCAAACCAAAACCGTGCTCATAACATTTCTTACAATTAAAAAAAAAAAAAAAACTGAAAGAAAACAAACAGCCAGCAGATGCTGATTTTCTCACTTAACTGCACATATTTTATAGTAATTCTCTCTGATTTTCTCCCAAGACACCCACCTGACCTTCCTTTTTCTACAGCCTCTCCCAGTAGTGGCCAAACGCTTCTAATCATGTAAGATTCAGCCCATGGAAATAAGCTGCAACTACGACAAATTTACCCTCTGACCTCAAGGCCTCTGAGTGCACAACAGAGCCCAAGAAATGTCTTTGCTAAAAGGAATGCATTTTCCTTGGAATTTTAGACCAAACCAAACAAATGCTACAAAGAGAGATTTGTATTTTTCTTTTCTCTTTCACAAAACCACAAATAAAATAAAAACAATTCGGTGCCGCTGAAAGGAAGAATGACAAAATGCGTTTTCCAAGAGTTTCCATGCAACTAAAAATGGAACATCATAAATATTTTTGCTTCTCTCTACGTAACTGCAAGTGATTTACAAGCATGAATTAATTTTTTAATTAATGCACTGTGACAAAGCAGGGATTAGTTAGCCCAGAATTTTTCAAAGTTGTTCATACACAGTTTGGTTGGGAGAGCACCTCCAGAGCGAATCCTTCTCCAATTCTGGTGGGAGCCCAAAAATCTCTGTGATAACTGAAACAACCTATGAGGGAAAAGAGGAAGTTTGGGAAATGGTTGAAATAAATTTTGGCTGCCTTTGTTGTGTGAAAATAAGGAGGTTCCACATCATCCAAGCAGATTTCCATGCACCACTGACAGCTTTGAGGGTCTTGTGTGCAGTCAGGCCCAGTTTAGGCCCAGTTTAGGGTGGACTGAGGTTTCCTGCTCACACCCAATCTCCTTAGCAAGACCTGGGAACAGAACTTCCCAGCCTTTCTCATCCACCAGGAGCAAAGCTTATGTTTCTTGGTCTGGATTATTATTTTCTTTTTCAGATTAAGGAAAACAGAAACAAGAGAAAAAGAAAATGAGTGACTCATGGCAGTCTCTTTGCTGAAACACAGCTGCCCTTGTCCCAGGAACAGGATTCCTAGAGCCTGCATCCAAAATTTATTGCAAAATAAAACTGAAACTCTTAAAAACAACCGCATTAAATGATGTTTCTCTTTCTCTCTTTTTTTTTTTTTAATATGTATTTGTGAGGCTATAGCCAGGATCAAGGGGAGGTCTGGAAACTCGAGAGAAACTGAATTCTTGTGAAATTTTCAGGCAGATTTTGCAAACCCACACAGGCTCTACTGGCTGAAAAAACTTCAAAATCTTTTTGTGGTTTTCAAAGCTTTGATGCTGCTGGACTTTCTGGGATTCCTTTGGTGTCAGGTCAATATAACAGCACCCACACCACAGTCCTCAGGTAATGTTGTATTTTTCCTCTGGTGCTGCAGTTGGAAAAGTGCAGGAAATCCTGTGTCACGTGACCCCAATTCAGGAACAAAAATACTGTGGACATGTGTGTATCCACTGCTAAATTTAATAGTGCAATTTTTCCATTTTAGGGAAAACTTTCCACAATTTACTGCAATATTTTTGCTTTCAAAACACAGATCTTAGGTCTGACTCGCAGAACTTTGGGTTGCCACCGTTCTGAGATAATTAATTGATTTCTGGCTCGAATTTGTGCCTTGGGAACCATGGAATGGTGTGGGCTGGAAAGTGCCCTAAGGACCTTCTAGTTCCAACCTCCTGCCACAGATAGGGACACTTTCCACTGGAAAACCTGCCTGATTCAGGGGCTTTGCTCAGAACTGACACAACCCTAAAGCTTGAGCTGCTCCTTAAATCGGGATAACACGCTGGCACTGCACAGCGCCTCAGAGAGAAGGGCGAAAAAGGATATTATGGAATCAAGGAGTGCTTCTGAGGCAGCTTTTACCCACCCTGGGTGAAAGAGAAGAGATTTAGCTGTGACTGATTGATGTTTGCAACCTCCCCTTCCGCAACCACGCTCAGCAGCAAACACGTGCAGAAGGTGCACAGGGAGACAGCGCAGAGGAAAGTGGGAGATGGGAGGGAGAGAAAGATGACCTGGTTTTGCTTCCAAGCTAATTTTACATCACTTTAACTATATTTAGTTACATTTCTATTTAATAGGGGGCTGCAGCAGTTGGACTGAGATTTTTATTGTTGTTCTCTGAGTAATTTAAATTTCTAAGAGTTCGTGGTGGTTGTTGTTGTTTTTTATCCAAAGGCTTCGTGACCTTCTTCCATGAGTTTATTTTAGATATAGTGGAATGTCCCAGAGAAAATTCCAAATGGTCCTTAATAGATGAAATGTTTCCAGAAAGGAGAAATTCTCAGTGGACTATGAAACTATTTTTCAATCATGGTGTATGGCACACAAACCACAGCTGAGGGTTTTTTTTCAGTAGGAAACTATTGCCCAGTGGGTTAAAAGAAAATAAAGGATAATGGGATTTTTCTGTAAGGCTGGAGCTGCTCGCAGGGGTTTGCTCCCCACTAGATGTCACTGGAACTGTTTGAAATGTTTGGAACAAGCAACCCCAAATTCCCCAGGTTTTGGGCTTCCTTTCAAACATCAGACTTGGAGCAGGTTCTGTTCAAGCTCTGCTCTGGCACGGGAGCCTTGCAAGGCAATCCAGACTGAGGGATGTTAACTGTGCCAAGTTCATGGTTTGACATGGGCTGGGGGAGAAGGAAGGTAAAATTCACAAAGTTTGGCAATGTCCTTGGAGATTTTGCCCTTGAGGAAATCCATCTGGAGACAGAGAATGCCTGGACTCAGTCACCATCTGGCTGGGAGGTTTTCAAAGACACAGCAGGGTCCTGCAAGAAACTGTGTGGCACCTTTGGCTGAGTCAGCAGTGCCCAGTGCTGGGACAGCCACACCACAGAGTGCAGGTGACATTTGGGTGTCACCTGATCCACCTTTAGAAACAAAAAAACCCAGGAATTTTGAGAAGCTGTGTCCTGAAATTTTCCATGGCTGTTCCCAGCTGTTCTGATGTTCACCCTGTGCCACAGAGGAGAACCCCTCAGATTATTAGGTCCACTATTCAAACTCTCCCTGTAGTTCCAACTGACTACAGGAATCTTCTTCCATTCTTATTCAAAATTCAGTTTAGTGTGATTATGTGGCCATGCATCAAATATGGCAGTATAATATGTCCTTTCATCTACTTGCCATAATACATCCCTTTTAGTGCCACATAAATCCCTGGAAATATCGCTGTCTTCTGCTCTTGAGATCCTTCATGTGCCTCTTTGCCTTACTGCCTTCCTCTCCTATTGTTTCTCCAAGCTGAATTAATTCCCTTTCCCCCCCC